>CM075513.1:29195226-29372726 GCA_037950675.1 Hypophthalmichthys molitrix | reverse complement strand
GTGAAGCTCACGTCTGGTTCTCATCTGACACGGTCTGCGATCTGCTGATGTTGAATGCAGGTCAGTGGGAGGGGCTTCAGAGGCACATCAGGGTCAAAGGTCATGTGAAGGTGTATACACGCGGATACAACATGGTGAGCGTTTCAACTCTACACACACTTACATGAGCGCTTTCCTGTGATCATGTGATCACTGTTTGTGTTTGTAGATGTGTGACGACGACCCTGATGACTCTTTAGTTCAGTATCTGAACTGTGTGTGCTCCAGCGCCGCCGTGTGTCGACAGATTCACCTCACCTGCCGAATACGAGCTCAGAGAACAGGTAAACACACTCGCGCTCAATCAGTACAATATGGCTGCATGATTTGAGGAAAAGATGGCTTCGAGTGTGTGAATGAACACAGTGCTGCGCTTCACTCAGAAACACACAGCGCTTACATTTATCTAATTAAATCACAGCCTTTTAAATTTAATATTCGCACTGAGCCGCATCACAAGCTTTATTAGGGGTTCAAGCACATAGTAAACGTGAAACTTGAAACTTGGCCAGATGGTAGGTCTCAATTTGGGGAGAGACTGACAGGGTATGACCCTGATTGGCCAATAGGTGGCGCTACAGCGCCCAAAAATGTGAAACTGCTCAAAACTTCTAAACCGTTTGCCGTAGACTCAAGTGCCTTAATTGTTGGAATCCTTGGCTCAAGACGAACAAAACGCATATCTCCAATTATATTTGCGCCTGTAAAAAAAATTTACATTTACATTTAGTGTGAGTGTGTGAGACTAACGGTTGCAGAGTTACAGCTGTTTTCATGTTACAGCGCCACCAAGTGTCCAATCGCCATGATTTTTTTACTGTGACCAAAGATTGAGTCCATACACATGTGTACCAAGTTTGGTGAAAATATCTCATTCCGTTCATATTTAGCCATTTAGTTACAGCCATTTTAGTAAAACTGGCTCCGCCCACTCTGAATGTTTTGGCGCCCCTTAGTGACCGTGAATCGAAATTTCAACTTTTTTTGATCGCCGATTGGCCAATAAGTGGCGCTACTGCGCCTAAAAATGTGAAACTGCTCAAAACTTCTAAACCGTTTGCCGTAGACTCAAGTGCCTTAATCGTTGGAATCCTTGGCTCAAGACGAACAAAACGCATATCTCCGATTTCATTTGCGCCTGTAAAAAAAAATTCCGCCATTTTGAATTTTGTCCAAAACATAGTTTTGCGAACTAGTCCTAGGTTTTTTGCCTGATCTAAACCAAACCAGTGCAGAAATATTCTCTGGAGTCTGAATGTCAAAAGCTATCAAAAAAAGTTGAAATTTCGATTCATGGTCACTAAGGGGCGCCAAAACGTTCGGAGTGGGCGGAGCCAGTTTTACTAAAATTAAAAGGCTATAAAATGGCTAAATATGAACGGAATGAGATATTTTCACCAAACTTGGTACACATGTGTATGGACTCAATCTTTGGTCACAGTAAAAAAATTGTGGCGATTGGACACTTGGTGGCGCTATAACATGAAAAAAAACATGAAAACAGCTATAACTCTGCAACCGTTAGTCCGACTGACTTGAAAATAGGCATGAAGTGTCTTCGTCCAAGGAGCCATGACTGTCTGTGAGGACACTGGCGTATCTTGAAAAACATGGCCGCCATCGGCCAATGAATTTTGAGCACCTATTAGACAAAGTTAATGGAGGCTGGTTGGAATGAAACTTGGTGGACATGTTTGATTCATTGTTCTGTAAGAATTTTGGCACTAATGAGTTTTATGCCTCCTTAATCACATGGCGTTTCACACACACACACAATATGTGTGTTACAGGCTTGCTAAATGAAACATAATACCTTTTTATGCATGTGCCTAAAGGTCTTAAAGCGCTTGAACCCCGATAATTGCTGCTCGCAGCTATATTTTTGATTATTAATGCAGCCCTAAACTACACACAAAACCAGTCTGGAGAATAACACACAGAAATGCTAAACAAAGTGTGTGTGTGTGTTTCAGGGAAACCTCAGCTGAGGAAGGTTCATCGAGGACAAACAGAATTCATCTGCAAATTCGCACCTGCACTGCAGTTACAATGCCAACACATACACACACGCTAAACACACACACACACACTCACAGATACGCACAACATGACTCAAATGCTGCTCGGTGTTTCATGTGTTTAATGTTCTGCTGCCGTTCTTGTGTTTGTTACACAATAACAGTTATGTTTCAACAGTAAATATTGTAACAAAACTCTTGCTCAGAAACAGAAATAAATTATTTTTAATTTATTATGTTTGATTGATTTATAGATTTGAATGTTCTGAATGTCAGTTTAGTTTGAAGTTTATCACCACTAACCAATCACAGGGTAGCAAAGCATGTGGGGGCGGAGCTCCTCGCAGACGAGCCTCAGGGGCGGAGCTTATGTACGGTCATTGATCAGACAGGCAGCAGCAGGACAGAAGGTATGTCACACATTACATGATCAGTAGAGGATTATTTCACTCTTCATGTGATTGATTGGCGGTCATTATTGATTGATCATGTCATAACGCTTGAGTTTGTGTGAGTTCAGCTGTCGGTGAGGTTTTGCACCTGTTGGTTTGTGTTTTTGGAGGTCTGACATCTCACTCGTGTCATTTTCTCTGTGTTTGTTTAATATTGTGTGATTTATGTGCGTGATGATCTGGTAATGTTGAATATTGTTCATTTTAATGGCTCTTATCAAGCGCACACAATTCTGTGTCTAGTAGATGTGTGTGTGTGTGTGTGTGTGTCCTTGGTTCTGTGTGTGTGTGTGTGTGTGTGTGTGTGTTTGCTTGCTATAGAAATCAATATGTGCAGCAGGTGAGTAAATAAAGCTTCAAAGCAAGATGAGGACCCTCTGAAGAAGCTTCTGGTGGGTTTAATCAGTGTTGGTGGTTTGTCGCCTGTAACCGAACTGGTTTGTGGATCGAGATCGGTGTATTTGTGTCTGTTCTGGTCACATGATCTCCATCTGAAGAGCTGCTGTAGATCGTTCAGCTCATGAGCTCCAACTGATGCAGAGATTCCCAACTGAGATTTTAAGTTTTAAATATTTTTTAAATATTTCAATTTTTAATAGATTAGATTTTAAATATTTCAAAAGTCTGAAAATCTGTGTGTCAACTACCAAACAATGGTATTGTTTACTACCAAATACCTTTTTCTGCAATTAAGCAAACTTTTTTGGAAGTTATTCCATAAAATGTATTTATTTAAAATTTACCATGTGCTGATTAGCATCTTTGAGGCTCAAAAGTATCTAAAATTGTCACAACTGAATCTTCACCACATGTTTCGGTTGTGACTGTTTCGGTAGTGACATCATTGTTTTGGTAGTGACAAAAGGGAACACATAATCATTTATTTAGGGCAAATAAACATAATTTTAGTACAGTTATGCAAATCATTAATGTTTTAATATGTTTTAGTATGTGAGTTAAATTGTGTCATGTGATGTGGTCACTACCGGAAATGTGCAGTCACGACCGAAACATGGGATGTTTTGTCAAAAATAAAGTATATTGAATGATCAACTAAGATGTTATTATAGTGTTTGGTTCAATGTTTATTCAAACTAATGAATCCTTCACTTTGAAATCAGTTTGATAAACTTTATGACTTTTACAAAGAAAGATTGGATTCAAAATACAACAAATCTCTTAAATTACACTTGAAATATTGTTAAAATTGTAATTGTTATTGATTTACCTGTGAAAACTCTTTTAAAAAATAGCAAAAAATATATTTACAAGGTAGATGTAAACAAAATCTTAATAGGTCAATGTGACCCTTCTTATTAAATTATTTATTATTGTGTTTCGGTAGTGACAAATTTGGGGAGAGGAAAAATATTCCAAAACTTTCTGAAAAACAATATGAGAATAAACTGCACAATTACTAGAAATGTGTACCTTGGATATTATACAGTTTGCACATACAAAATTTGTGGAAAAAGACACATTTTTTTTTCAAGATGTTTCCAACTCTGACTTTGAACCAGTTCTGTAGAATGACCCATATAAGAAAGTCAGGTTCCTGTGACGGGTAGGGTTAGGTATAGTGTAGGAAGGGACATACTATAGTGACTTTTAAGATTTTGTCATACATTCTTACATTTGATTTTAAGATGTTGTCTTTGTGGGGTCCGACTGAAGGAATTCGTCATCTTACTCTCTTAGCGGGGTCATTTGGACCTCATAAAGTAGTATAAACAAGGATGTGTGTGTGTGTGTGTGTGTGTGTGTTGGGTCATTTCCCGCGTCTGTTGCTCGTCTCTGGTGTTGGCAGGCGTGTCTCTGGTTTATCTGTCGCTGGAGAGTAGAGATAGACAGAGAGGAAGACGAGCGAGACTAATGTCATCATCACCGCTGGGATTGATGGGAAATGAGCTCAAGCGAGGCCGACGTTGCATCAGATCTGTTGACTTCATTGATCCAGTAAAAAACATGCCAGGAATTTCCAACATGACACAAATAATCAACTGAATGTGCTTGATTTGTGACGCAGACGTGAGATCTAGAAAATAAGTATGAAATTAAATTTTGCAGTAATGAGAATAAACTGCACCGTGTGACTACTGGTGTGTGACTTTCAGGTGTTGTAGGATGATGGATTCTGTCACAGGATTGATCACTGGGGTAAGAGCTTTATTCATTCATTCTTTTGTTCATTTTATTCAATTTTCAATTTGTGTTTCTGGCAGATTCTGATAGTTCAGAACTGTTATTTTTGCTCTATATAAATCACAATCAGTGTTTTTAGTCACAATCATTGGTTCAAAGAGTTTTTGTATTATTGAGAAACTATTATAATTTTTATTAATATTATTAAATAGTATTTATTACTTTTTCCATTTTAATTTTGACGTTTTAGTTGTTGGCATTTTTTTTGTCAAGTTTTTGATTTTTTAATATAACTATATACACTGATGAGCCAAAACTTTATATGCTGTTGGTCATCTATGTTCTGCTAACACCGTTAAAATCTGTCTACACTGGACGCGACATGTCAGTGCGTCATAAATAGAATGAGACCTCAGGTGACCGTATGAGATTTGATCTTGAGCAAAAATTGATGCACCTCGTGATAGAAATAACATCACAACATTTATTTCCATCAATAGATGCATCAATTTTTGCTCAAGATCTTGTATTGACGGTGTAAGAGGTGAGCACTCTGTAAAGTCTCCTCCAGCACAACCCAAAGACTTTCACTGAATTTAAGCTGTGGACTCGTGTGTGAAAATGATTCTTCATCCTTCCCAAGCATTCTTTCACAGTTTGAGCCTGATGAATCTTGACATCGTCATCCTGGAATATGTGTCTTCCTACATGGTTGTTTAAGAAATGAAAAGCTACACACTCCATCTTTTAGGGTTAAAAGTACTGTTACCAAACATAAAACATGCTAGAAACATAATAATCACTGCAATAATGATCCATTCATAGACTCTTCACTGAAGTTCACTTCAGAATGAACATTTCCTGATGATTTACTCACCTTCATGTCATCCAAGATGTTTTTGTCTTTGTTTCTTCAGTTGAAAAGAAATGAAGGTTTCTGAGGAAAACATTCCAGGATTTTTCTCCATATAGTGGACTTCACTGGGGTTCAACAGGTTGAAGGTCCAAATGTCAGTTTCAGTGCAGCTTCAAAGAGCTCTACATGATCCCAGACGAGGAATAAGAGTCTTATCTAGAGAAACCATCGGCCATTTTCTAAAAAAAATAAACATTATATACTTTTTAACCACAAATGCTCGTCTTGCACTGCTCTGTGATGCTCCACGCATTACGTAATCATGTTGGAAAGATCACGCATGACGTAGGCTGAAGATCCAATCCAGTGTTTACAAAGCGAACGTCAAAGACTAAGTCAAACGGCCTTTACAGAAAAAGGTAAAACAACGATGTTGGATGATTTTGAAGTTGGAGGAGAAAATGAGATATGAGACCACAGTACTTCCACCTGCGTCACGCGTGACCTTTCCAACATGATTACGTAATGCGTGGAGCATCACAGAGCAGTGCAAGACGAGCATTTGTGGTTAAAAAGTATATAATGTTTATTTATTTAGAAAATGTCCGATGGTTTCTCTAGATAAGACTCTTATTCCTCGTCTGGGATCATGTAGAGCTCTTTGAAGCTGCACTGAAACTGACATTTGGACCTTCAACCCGTTGAACCCCAGTGAAGTCCACTATATGGAGAAAAATCCTGGAATGTTTTCCTCAAAAACCCTCATTTCTTTTCCACTGAAGAAAGAAAGACATGAACATCTTGGATGACATGGAGGTGATCAGGAAATTTTAATTCTGAAGTGAACTAATCCTTTAAGTATTTGCCTATTTAAATCCAAACAGCCTCAAAGCTAGATTACTGGGTGGTTGCCCTGCACGCTTAATAAACAAACTCTAGCTGATCCAAAAAGCAAAACTAGAACTAGGAAGTATGACCATATTAGCCCAGTTCTGTCAACACTGCATTGGCTTCCTGTTAAACATCGTATAGATTTTAAAATCTTGCTAATTACTTACAAAGCACTAAATGGTTTATCTGAGTGAGCTCTTAAAGCATTATAGTCCTTCACGTCTATTGCGATCTCAGGATTCAGGCCAGCTGATAATACCTAGAATATCAAAATCAACCGCAGGCGGTAAATCCTTCTCCTATCTGGCACCTAAACTCTGGAACAATCTTCCTAGCATTGTTCGGGAAGCAGACACACTCTGTCAGCTTAAATCTAGACTAAAAACGCATCTCTTTAACCTGGCATACACATAACACATTATCAATTTATATTTTCACATCCATTAAAGGATTATTAGGCTGCATAAATTAGGTCAGCCGGAACCGGGAACACTTCCTATAACACCAGATGTACTCGTTACATCAGAAGAAGAATGGCATCTATGTTAATATTAGTCTCTCTGTTTATCCCGAGGTTTACCGTAGTCAACCAGATCCAGACCGTAATATGTGGCCATGTTAGGAGATGATCAGCTGTAATGTTTTGGCTCATCAGTGTAGTGTTTATTGTCTGAATCTTCATTTTGAGGTGGAACTAGTTTTCGAGACGGTTACATATTTAGTGAAGGTTAGCAGGTTTATATCTGCCGTCATTAAAGACGGTGTTTCTCTCAGTCTCATGTGAATGTGTGTTATGATTCAACTTTACAAACAGTGCGATAGTTGTACGCTTATTACCGTAAACACATTTATTGTTCATTTATTCTGTTAAATCTTCTGTGTGAGCAGGCAGCAGGGGGCGGAGCTCAAGCTGATGAGGGCGTGGAGGAAGGGGGCGGAGTCAGGCGGCGGGTCCCTCACATTGAAATGAAGCTGGTCTCGCTGGAGGAAGGGTCAGAGGCCACGCTGAACAGTGACATCAGCGCCATGATGCTGCAGCAGCAGATGGACCGCAGGAAAGCAGTCGTCTACCTCACGCTGATCGGCCTGCTGATATTCAGCACAGGTCATCACACACACACACACACACACACTGGTATTCCTATCATGAAGGGTGTTAGTACAGTATCCTCAGAGTTCGGTCTCCTCTGCAGCGTTCCTGCTGGGATACGTGGCGTTCCGTGGGATGTGCCATCTGTGCGGGGACGAGGGTGACCTGATTCCTCTGAGCGACGCGGCGGGAGCGGACCACTCGCCCGAGGGAGGGGTGCTGTACATGGCCGAACTCAGAGCCATGCTGAAGAAATACCTGAGGGAGGAGCGGATCGAGAGCACACTCAGGTCAACACTCACTACACACCACACGCTACAATCCATGATTTCAAACTGAACACTAAAATGAATTAAATTATAAATAAGGTAAAATTAAAATAAATAATTATGAAATAGGAACCGTCACAATGAAACACTAAAATTACATCATACAAATGGTAAAATAAAATAAATAAATGATTTAAAAATAAAACACTTACTAATAATTAATTCAGTCGTAAAAATGTCAAATTAAAATAACGGATTTTAAAATAGGAAATATCACAATGAAACACTAAAATTAAATCATGCAAATGAAAAATTAAAATAAATTATTTTAAAATAAAACATTTAGTAATAATGAATTCAGTCATAAAATGGCAAATTAAAATAAATTAATAATTTTAAACACTAAATAATACGCTTACTAATAAAGAATTCAGTCATAAAAATGTCAAATAAAAATAAATTAATGTAAAAACAAGTAAATTATCAAATAAAAAAAAAATAAATAAAATAAAACTAAAAAAATAAACATTTACTAAAAGTAAATGATAAAAATGGGAACTTAATATAAATAAATTATTTTAAAATAAAATTATCAAAAATAAACACTTACTAAAATTAAATCATAAAAATAGAAAATTAAAATAAGTAAATAATTTTAAAATAAAACAAAAATAAAAAGCTTACTAAAAATGTCAAATAAATGTCAAAACAAATCAAAATAAAACATTGCTAAAATTGAATTAAATTATAAAATATCCAATTAAGACAAATAAATGGTTTTAAAATAAAACACTGAAAATACACTACAATTAAATCATAAAATGTAAAATTAAAATAAAGGATTTAATAAAACGATAAAATAAAACACTTACTAAATTAATCAAAACAATGTCAAATTAAAATAAAGTGGAAAACATTAAAAATAAAACTACTAAAAATTAATGAAATTATAAAATGTACAATTAATAAGTTAATAATAATAAATGATTTTAAAATAAAACTTAAAATTATCAAAATTTTAAAATAAAACTCAAAAAATCAATTATTAAATGACTATCTAAAACGTTTCGCTGCATGTCATGTGACCACTAAGCAGCATCAGAAACCCGTGAACAAGTGAATGTGAAGTTGAAATCAGGACGTGACCTCTGACCTTTGACTGAAGCACTGATGGTGTTTTGTGGTGGTTTGGTTCAGGCGCGTGAGCCGGGCGTCTCATCCTCCGGGCTCTTCAGAAGGGAACGCTGTGGCCAGAGAAATCCTGCAGAACCTGCAGAACCTCCGCATGGATCACACCTGGACCGACTCGCACTACGCCACGCTGCAGTTTCCCTCCAGGTCAGCGCTACATTCTCAACCTATTAACTACAATACCCACAATGCTGTTCAGAAAATTCCACCAATCAGAGAGTTTCTGCCAGCAAATCGTGCCAAAGGAGCTCTTTAGCTCCGCCCACTCTCTCTCTGACGCACTCAGACGTCTGTTCTGCTCCTGTAGGACGCAGCGTAACACACTCTGGTTGGTCGATTCTGAGGGGGCGGAGCTTGAAGAGATCGTGTTAGACAGCGAGGGATACTGCGCCTACAGCGCCACGGGAACAGCTACGGTAACCACGACGACCGCAGCCGTTCATAAACCCGCGCAGCCGAGCGTGTGTTCCTATATGTGTGTGTGGTGTTGTTTCAGGGAGGCGTGGTGTACGTCAACTACGGCCGGCGCGAGGACTTCGAGCAGCTGCGGGCGCTGGGCGTGTCCCTCAACGGCTCCATCGCCGTGGCGCGGGTGGGCGGGGCCGTGAGCTTCGCAGAGAAGGTGTGGCACGCGCAGGAGGCGGGGCATGTGGGCGTCCTCATCTACCCCGACCCCGCCGACGTACCCCAGGATCCACGGCGACTCGGTCTCCATAGCAACGCCGTCATCTCAGAACACGTATGTAAAAACTTTATTTTTAAAATGGTTCAAAAAGTCATTCTAGTTATAAATGATCAATTCATTCTAGTTATTATGTCTTTACTTCATTTGTCCTCATTTTTGACTTTTCTTAATAATGTTTTTTACTACATTTATAAAAAATATTTTAAAGTTATTTTAAATTTTTCTAGCACTTTTTGATAAGTGTTTAAAATTCATATTTCACTTTCTGTGGTATTTATGTGCAGTTTGTGTTTTTTTTAATCATTGTTTATACTGCTATTTTAAGCAAAAAATTAAAAATAATTATAGTTAATTAAATGATTAATTAAATAATATTAATTAATTAATGTGAATTAATAAATTTTAATTATTTCTTATTAAAAACTGTATTTACTCCTCATTAATACATTTATAAAAAGTTTAATCTGCACTTTTTCATATGAATATTTAAAAATCATATTTAAATCATTGGTTATACATCTGTATTTTAAGTAAACATTTTTTTTAAATAATTATAGTTAAATATTAATTAAATTAAATAATTAATGATATTTTTTATAAATTTGCCAGAATTGCTCAGTTTTGCCCTCGACTTTGACTCCGTTCTTAATATTTTTATCCCTTTACTAAATTCATAAAAACATTTTAAAGTTACATTTTACTAGCACTTTTTCAGAAGAATGTTTAAAAATCATATTTCACTTCGTGCTTTTTGTTTGCTTTTTTTTTGTTTTATTTAATTTTTTATACCGACATCTATTTTATGGAAAAGAAATTTAAAAAAAATAAAATAATTCTAATTGTAAATGATAGACTTAAACTTTAATTACTTCTTTCCTGATTTTTAAGAGTGGAAATTTGCCAGAATTTCTCTGTAATTGTCCCTGATTATTTCTTATTAAAAACTGTATTTACTCCTCATTAATACATTTATAAAAGTAGTTTAAACTGCACTTTTTCATACAAATATTTAAAAATTATATTTCCCGTCATGCTGTATTTATATGTGCCGTTTTTGTATATTTTTTTATACTGCTGTCTATTTTATTTTTTTTTAAAAATCATTCTAGTTTTAAAGTATAGATTAAAATAACTTTAAACTTTTTTATTTGCCACTTTTTTTTTCTAATGGTAAAATGTTAAATTTGCATAAATGTTAATAATAAACACAATAAATGTTAAATAAATAAATTTCAAAATGTTAAAATCATATAAATTGAACTTTGCAGTTTTTTTTTCATAAGAAAAATAATCAAGTTTTCGCTTCACGTGGAGTTTATGTGTGCAGTTTGTATTTTTACTTTTATTTTTACTGTCACACCAGACGTTTTACAGAACCATTTAGAGTTAGTGATGTCATCTGCTGTTTCCTGTCAGGTGCATCTGGGCTCCGGCGACCCGTTCACACCTGGATTTCCCTCTTTTAACCACACCCAGTTCCCATCCACCCAATCCTCAGGCCTGCCAATCATTCCTGCTCAGCCAATCAGCGCCAACGTTGCTTCCAAACTGCTGAGGTCGGTCCCGCCCCTTTCCTCACTCTTGTTTGTACACAATGTGTGACCATGTATTTATTTGTGTGTGTGTGTGTGTGTCAGTCAGTTGTCCGGCCCCGATTGCCCGCGGGGTTGGCAGGGCCGGTTGCCGTACGTTCAGTGTGTTTTGGGGCCGAGCTTCACGGGGCCCTCTGAGCGCAGGGTGAAGATGGCCGTCTATAACACCATGAAGCCGGTGCTGCTCAACAACATCTTTGCCTCCATAGAGGGCAAAATCGAACCCGGTACGTCATGTTGAGTGTTTGTGAGCCGCGGATCAGCAGATGGATGTGTTAAACTGTCATCTGTGCTTCTTTCTGTCAGATCACTATATAATTGTCGGGGCCCAGAGGGATTCTTGGGGCCCCGGAGCCGTGAAGTCCGGAGTCGGAACGGCCCTCCTGATGGAACTAGCAAGAACCTTCAGCAACATGGTGGAAAACGGTAAACACACTTTATAATTCATAGATTAAAGGACTCGGGTCATGACGAATCCATTTTCAAGAGTTCAGTCAAATTTCTTTTATTGAATCAAAATTATGGCTGATATTGATATTTATCAAAAAAAATATATCCATGATATTGATGATAAACTTTTGAGTAATTTCCATTATTTAACCAACATCTACAGTCTCAGGTGTCTCTAAAATGTCAGAAATTTGACCCTCACATCTGTGTAAACACACACACACACACACACACACACACACACACACACACACTGACTTGTCTGATGGTCTTCAGGCTTTTACCCCAGACGCAGTTTGCTTTTCGTCAGCTGGGATGGAGGAGACTTTGGGAATGTTGGTGCCACCGAGTGGCTGGAGGTCAGAACTGCACACAAACATTTACATCGAATACAACAAACACACGGATGGATGGATGGAGGCTCATGTTGACTTGTGTGTTTGACTCTCTGTATTTTCAGGGTTATCTGACGATGCTGCACCTGAAAGCTGTGGCGTATTTCAGTCTGGATCAGGCCATCCTGGGTAAAACACACACACACACACACACACACACACACTCATGTGAGAGAGTGTTTCTACAGCAGAATAATCTGTGTGTGTAGGTGATGATAACCTCTCCGTCTACTCCAGTCCTCTGCTCACGGATCTCGTCGAAGGAGCCATCAAACAAGTTTGTGTGTCTTACACTTTCTTCTCACAGTGTATATCGTATGCCTGAAAACAGTCGTAAAGCAGCACGATTCACCTAAACAACAGGAAATGCAGTATGTGTCGTCATGTGTTTTGAGAAGACTTTGTGTTGCAGGTTGAGCATCCCAAACACACGGGCCAGTCGATTCTGTCTCTGGTGCAGCGTCAGGGCGGCTGGAGGAACATGTGAGAAACCATTTGTCTTCTTAATGAGTCTGTTCTCCAGATGTTCGCTCTGATTCTTTGTTTGTTTGTGCTGCAGAGTGAAGCCGTTGTATCTGAACAGTGGCGCCTACAGTTTCACCACGTTCGGAGGAGTTCCTGCCATGCAGCTGCATTTCAACGAAGTAAAATGAAGAACTCCACTGTGTATTTTTATGAATCACGTGAAGCAAATGCCAGCAGCACAAAATCAAATCAAACTACTGTTCCAAAGTTCTACATTTTTACCCTAACAACTGCATAGCAACACCCTAGTAACCACCAGAATACCCTAGCAACCATAAGTAAACTATTTGTATGAAAGACTTAAACTTTTTTAAGCACTCTCTTTCTCTCTGTAAACCATTTCACACTTCAAGCTTTTACTTTATTTTATTTTTATTTTATAAATTACTATAAACAGTTACTTTAAACTTTCAGGACAGGCTTTCTCAAGCCAACATCAAAGTTTGTTTACAAACTTTACTCATCTAGTTTCAAATACTCTAATGGTCAAAAGATTACAATTTTTTTGATGTTTCTGAAAGAGTCTCTTTTGTTCAATACAGTAAAATACAGTAAAAACAGTGAAATATTATTCCAATGTAAATCAGCTGTTTTCTATGTGAATATATAGTAAAGTGTAATTTATTCCTGTGATCAAAGCTGAATTTTCAGCATCATTACTCCAGTCTTCAGTGTCACATGATCCTTCAGAAATCATTCTGATATGATGATTTGCTGCTCAAGAAACATTTATGATTATTATCAGTGTTGAAAACTGTTTGTGTTTTGAGTAATGATGCTGAAAATAACAGGAATAAATTACAGTTTATAGTATATATTCACATAGAAAACAGCTGTTTTACATTATAATAATATTTCACAATATTACTGTATTTTTGATCAAATAAATGCAGCCTTGGTGAGCAAAAGACACTTCATTAAAATCTTGCATGTAAGCAGTATTTCTTGTAACCTGCCTGTTTTATGAACAGTAGTGATGTGTGTGTTCAGGACGCTCGCTCGTACCCGTTCGTCAACACTCAGCTGGACAGCGTGGACCGGCTGCAGGAGCTGCTGCAGGGGCGTCTGGGTTCGGTGGGTCGTGCCGTCACTGAGCTGGTGGGTCTGATGGTGCTGAAACTCTCCCATGATCACATTCTGCCGCTGGACGTCACCTGCTACAGCAGCACGGCACTGCAGCTCAGCTCCACTCTCAACCTGCACGCCGCGCAGCTACAGGTACACGCCTGCTAACCGCCACAGTAATAAGGCTGTGCCACAATAGAAAGCATCGTAAGCGGCCAATAATCATATATAGACAAACATAAAACACCATCAGAGTAACACGACACTAAAATAATGCTATATTTTATATATATATATATATACTATAATGCTATATTGACATTCACTAAATTACAAAATATAACACAAAACACACTAATGTCCATTACTGATAACTACAGAAGCTTTTTTCCACCACAGAACAAAAATAAAAAAGGTTATTGTCTTTTTATCTCGCAAATCTTTTTTTTGTAGTTTCGAGTTTATATTTCTTAATTCTGAGGAAAAAGTCTATAAACTCGCAATTCTGACTTTCTTTTTTAATTCTGACTTTATATTTCTTAATTCTGGGGAAAAAGTCTATAAACTCGCAATTCTGACTTTATATTTCTTAATTCTGAGTTTATATTTCTTAATTCTGAAGAAAAAGTCTATAAACTCGCAATTCTGACTTTCTGTTTTAATTCTGATTTTATATTTCTTAATTCTGGGGAAAAAGTCTATAAACTCGCAATTCTGACTTTATATTTCTTAATTCTGAGTTTATATTTCTTAATTCTGAAGAAAAAGTCTATAAACTCGCAATTCTGACTTTCTGTTTTAATTCTGATTTTATATTTCTTAATTCTGGGGAAAAAGTCTATAAACTCGCAATTCTGACTTTATATTTCTTAATTCTGAGGAAAAAGTCTATAAACTCGCAATTCTGACTTTCTTTTTTAATTCTGAGTTTATATTTCTTAATTCTGAAGAAAAAGTCTATAAACTCGCAATTCTGACTTTCTTTTTCAATTCTGACTTTATATTTCTTAATTCTGGGGAAAAAGTCTGTAAACTCGCAATTCTGACTTTCTGTTTTAATTCCGAGTTTATATTTCTTAATTCTGAAGAAAAAGTCTATAAACTCGCAATTCTGACTTTATATTTCTTAATTCTGAGGAAAAAGTCTATAAACTCGCAATTCTGACTTTCTTTTTCAATTCTGACTTTATATTTCTTAATTCTGAGGAAAAAGTCTATAAACTCGCAATTCTGACTTTCTGTTTTAATTCCGAGTTTATATTTCTTAATTCTGAAGAAAAAGTCTATAAACTCGCAATTCTGACTTTCTGTTTTAATTCTGACTTTATATTTCTTAATTCTGGGGAAAAAGTCTATAAACTCGCAATTCTGACTTTCTTTTTTAATTCTGAGTTTATATTTCTTAATTCTGAGACAAAACAGTCTACAAACTCGCAATTCTGACTTTATCCCAATTCAGAGACAAAAAGTGAGTTATAAACTCAGAATTGCAGGTTGATAGACTTTTTTTGTCTCATAATTGCAAGATATAAACTCAGAATTTTAGAAATAAAGTCAGAATTGCGAGATAAAAGTCGCAATTAGTTTTTTAATTAAGTGACGGAAACAAGCTTTCATAGATAAAATTGAGAAGAAACAAAATTATTTATTAAAAAAATATAAGCATGTCTGACGTGAATGTCCTTTGTTCTCGGAATGTCCTTTTACAATTTTTTTTACCATAAATTATATGGTAATTCATAGTTTTTACTTGTAAAAAAAACGTAAATTTGACAGTATTTTACAGTAAAATTACATAGTTTTCATCCTGTATGGATAGGTAACTTACTTTTCACCAATTAACATGTTTTCACTGTAACATTTTTACAGTATTTTTCTTCAAAAATTACAAAAATGTTTACAGTGAGCACATATCATAGACTTGTATTGACGTACATAACCCAAATGCTTAAGAAAACATTGACAAGTTTCAGCAAATTTGTTCCTGTAAAGCTACATTTACACCAAGAAAACTCCAGTTTTTCAGCTGATTTGCCCGTCTCTGTCTTCCTCTCTGTCAGTCGCGCGGTTTGTCTCCGCAGTGGGTTTTCAGCGCACGAGGCGATTACAGCAGAGCGGCGAAAAACCTGCAAGAGGCCATCAAGAACAGCGACGTTCAGGACGAAAGGCTGGCCAGACTCTACAACACACGCATTATGAGGGTGAACACAGCTACAGGAATATATATTCACTATAAAAATTAAATGAAAAAGAATAATATACTCACCTTCATGTCATTCCGAACTCAAAGGCACTCTATAGAATGTCCAGAGTCCGTCTTGATTTGAACGCACCTGAAGTTGTAATTCCGACTTTCTAACTCATAAATACGAACTTCCCACAATAACTTGAATGCATCATTAAATGTTTCTGTCAATGATTTTGGCTCTCTAAAACCATTTTGGCCGAAACAATTTTTTTTCTAATTCTGCTGAATATTTTTAATTGCCGAAATTTCAGTGCACAACTATATGGTCCATTTTTGGAGCTGGACAGTCTCAGATTCCTGGACATTTCACAAAATATCTTTTGTTTATCCACTGAAGAAAGAACGTCCTACAGGTTTGGATCGACATGAGGGTGAGTAAATGATAACAGAACAATCAAAACAAACTCTCACACTGATGTTTATTGTGCACAGGTGGAATACTACTTCCTGTCGCAGTACGTTTCGGTGGTCGAGACGCCGTTCCGTCACGTGTTTCACGGTCGTGGCGATCACACTCTGACCGCGCTGGCCGATCATCTGTCGCTCCTGCGCTCCAACCCGCAGCAGTTCGACGAGGCCCGTTTCCGCCGGCAGCTGGCGCTCTTCACCTGGACGCTGCAGGGCGCCGCCAACGCGCTCAGCGGAGACGTCTGGAACATCGACAACCCTCTCTAGAGCTCCACATACAACTTCAGCATTTATTTATCCAGCCGACCTAGAAAAGTGGGATATTCTAAAACGCTTAACATGGAAAAATGTGGCTTAATGTCCTAAAATAACAATTTTCTCACATATTTCTTGTCATAAACACAAGTGGACATCAGCAATCCAAGTGGAAAGACAATAATTTTACGTTAAGCGTCCATTAAACTATTACGCGTTCTTCACGTTAAGCTTTTCATAACATCGCTTCTGGTTCAGATTGTATTTTCATATCTGCTCAACACAACTGTGATTTACTTTTTCGTCTCTTCCGGTGATGTTGTCAGTGATCTCTAAGCGACCACTGAATATCGCCTTGTAAATTTAATTTGTTAATTAACAGTTATGATTGAGAAGAGATTATTTTTTTTTATTATTACTGAGTGATAATGAGATTCTTATGAATGTGAGCAGTAATTATCGAGAGCAGTGACTCTCATAATTATGACAGTCATACTGTCGTCCAATCAAAAAGCAGCATCTGCTTTCAATCAACTCTATGATGTCACATGACCCCTCAGGCTGTGACATCATAGAGCTCTCTTTAGGTGCCTTCACGACATGTCATAATTACCGTAATAATGCGATTCCAACTTGTAAACAGTGTTCACATCTTTGTAGTAAACTGGGAATTTTACAACTTATACAGTTGCCAAGTCTGTGGTTTTCCCGCGGAATTAGGCTAACACTGTTGCTGTGGGTTGTTTTTCATGTTCGCGGGTTGAAGCGACCCCAAATAACATGATATTTAGCCCGTGGAATGTGAATTTTACCAGGGGAAACCAGAAAAAGCGGATTTTACCCCCGGAGCTCGATTTTTACCCCCTAAAAATACAATTGGGCTAGTTTTGAGTAGCAATTTGGAGGGTTTTGTTGTGGCAACCCTGACATGCAGATTAATTTAGTTGTTTACAGTGTTGCCATAGAACGTCACATGTTGTCATCTCGAATTTACAGTAATTACGACATGGCATGAACAGCATTTTACCTGTAGATCAGGTGCATCTCATGTTAAACTGGATTGATGTGTCGAGCATATGTCACCTATTGGTACAGTATTGATAAGACATTGATTAGATTCTGAAGGGATTTAGACAGTATTTACAACATGTGCTGTATAGTGCATTTCAATAAAAAAATTTTTCCTCTCTTAAATACCAGTTTTATTAATTTTTTCAAACACATCTACATCTTCAAAGGAATACATGTGCCACTATGGCGGTAACTAACAGGCAGTTTAAACAAATGGACCAAACTGCAACTTCGAAATAAGTTATAGTTTAATTATAAATTCTTAAAGCAGTTTCGACGGATTTTATAATGAACAAAATCAGAGCAGTCTGATAAAACGAGACGCATGCGCAAACACGGCGCAGCGCGCGCAAAAAGTTTCTGAGGTAAGACCTGATTGCTTCATGACAAATTAAATTATTGACTTTTATTTAGTCAAAAGCATGTCTAATTTAATTTTAAATTAGTGACATTTTGAATTAAAAACAATGAATTGTGAAAATGTGTTTTATACTGTAAATAAACGTCGTCATTTAACAGCCGTTAAAACATGGGTAACGTGTGAACT
The DNA here is from genome assembly GCA_037950675.1 of Hypophthalmichthys molitrix. Classification (NCBI taxonomy): domain Eukaryota; kingdom Metazoa; phylum Chordata; class Actinopteri; order Cypriniformes; family Xenocyprididae; genus Hypophthalmichthys; species Hypophthalmichthys molitrix. Next base: position 29,354,537 of record CM075513.1, on the reverse strand, counting down.
TTTTTGGTGGAGGCGACTCAAATACTAGTTTTATTCATTTTTTCAAACATAATTACAACTTCCTCGAAGGAATACACTCTGAATATGGATAAATAACCACTTTGCTGGTTTAATAATGGACCAAACTGGAACTCTGAAAGAAGTTATAGTTTAGCTGTGGATTCGTAAAGTAATCTCAGCGTATTTAAAAATGAACACAAAACCAGGGCAGAATGATGAAACGTTTCATTTTAATTAAAAAAAAAAAAAAAAAAAAAAGACAGTTTAAACGGGCGCACAAGACGTTTTCGCGCCAGCGCGATGAGCGCGCGAAGAGAGTTTCTGAGGTAAGAGACAACTGTGCTTCATGGCGAATTAAATTTGTGATATTTTGATTAAAAAACATTTAATTATGAATTAGCCGTTAAAATAGTACTGTAGTGCCATGTTTAATATCTGTCAGGAGTGAAAACAAGTGTGTGAGGGACAAGTTAACTTCCGTTAATTGATTTTTAACAACACGACAATTGTTCAGCTAACGTTAAGCTTTTATTAGACAAAATCTCAATAAAACAGTTTTGAAAGTTGTGAGTTTTGAAAATTGTATGTGATATTAGACCATTATACAGTGTGTGTCATTGTGAAGATCGTAAGTCTGTCCCTCAAATTAATATGGCATATTCCCTGACTGAGGTCTATTAAAACGAAGAAAAAAAAAGATTATATTAAAAAGAAAAAATACAAAGTGAATACTAAATTACAATTTCAATTTATTCATGATAATAATAACCTTTAAAATAACATGTAAAACGTTAGTTTATTTACACTTTTAGTTATTTCCATGTTAATGATCTGATTCATGAGGTGAGTATAAATTATTTCATACAGTCTATATTTACATGCAAGTTAAATATGAAATTGCAATAATTTTCTTTTTTGGCTCCAGGATCAGCGATCATGATCTAATTCACGTGACCGTGTTCATGATGTCTTCCTGTGAGAGCTCCGCCCATCATGATGTCTCATCCTGTGGGAGAGAGGGGTTCGATTTTGAGGTCCCAGCACTGTGTCAGTGTTATTGTAATACTGCTACAGTAATATTTCAGTTATTTTCAGCCGAATCAACACACGACAGACGTTCAGATGAAAATAAGCCAGAATATTCCTGTATGAAATTATCACACGAATGACTGACGTCTGAAATCTTCCCTGTCGCTGGTTGTTCATCTCCATTGGTCCCATCTTCACTCTCTTCCTGCTCTCCATCACCGCCGTCACTTTCGTCACCATCTCCTTCCTCACTGCCGTCCTCTTCCTCATCATCTTCCTCTTCTCCCTCTTCCTCATCTTCTTTCACTCCTCCGTCTCCCTCTCCATTTTCTCCTTCTTCCTCTTTATTTCCTCCTTCCTCTTCCTCATCTCCGTTTTCTCCTTCCTCTTCATCCTCATCTTCTCCATCCTCTTCCTCATCTCCATCTCCTCCATCCTCTTCCTCATCTCCATCTCCTCCATCCTCTTCCTTATCTCCATCTCCTCCATCTTCTTCCTCATCTCCATCTCCTCCATCTTCTTCCTCATCTCCATCTCCTCCATCCTCTTCCTCATCTCCATCTCCTCCATCCTCTGCTTTCTTCTTTTCGTAGCTGTTTCCCTCAGAATTGCTCTGAAAACCATCAGAAACTCAGATTTGTGCGATAATTTGATTCAAATCTACTCTAAAAAATTCTACATTTATGATTTATGTATTTGAATTGCATATAACATTTAGATTACACAGTTGTGTGTGTGTGTGTGTTACGTACCCCGTCATCTTCTGAGCTCTCTGATCGCACTACTCTCCGTCGCTGCATCTAATTAGTTGTATCATGGGAAAAATTGTTTATTTAGCAACATTTTCTGATTTTCCCTTCAAATTCGAATTATAAAACAGTAGAATATGTATGTGTTGTTTATACGACATCGAGCAATTGGGGCGAATCTCACAAAGAAATATCTGTCATGTTTTTTATATTGTGTTTTATCACTTTTAATTACTTTGTTCTCAAGATTATTAACCCTAAATTCTCTTTACTGTGTGTTGAAAAAATTAATATTTATGAAAATGGTCCTGTCCAGACACTGATTTTTTTTTTTTTTACCATAATTTATATATTTTTGCACAACAACAATGGAAAGTATTTTTCACATTACAATATTGAGAATTTAAGTTTTGATGAAATATTTCTATATTAGTCTTTAAACAGCACATTTGGCAGATCATTTATAAAAACTAAAATGTCCAAATACACTTACAGGCAGAGCGTGTCCAAAGACCAGAAGACACAAAACCAGCAAAGCGATCTTCATTTTTAAAGTCACTGTACAAACAATGAACACAATTAAGGACGCAGTTGCAGTTGCAGTTAAAACACAGTAAATCAGGTGATTCAGTCTTACCTGTGATTGAAGCGGTAATGTAGTGAAACAGACGAATGTGAGCTGAAGTTTCTCTGTGGATCTCCTCAAACACACTGACAGCATTTAAACAAACTTCCCAACATGCTGAACCAATCAGAAGTGCGCGGGGGCCGTCAGGCGAGACGCTGCGTGATTTAATGAATATAACTGAGCCGCTATAAAGATCTATTTGTGTAGCGGTGAGCGTCACCACTGGCTTTGAAATGGGAGACATGAGAGTGTTTGTGTGTTTTTGTACCTACTTAACCATATTTCGGGGACAAATTTGCACCCAGAAGTGATCTAAAGCTGACAAAACCTCTCAAAACCTTCTTTTGGAGATGCCTTTGTTTGTAAAAACAGCATAAAGATACAGTCCAGTTAAAAAAATGTATATAAAAAGTTTATGAAACATTTATTAACGTACAGAAAAACTATATAAAAATAAAGTAATAAAGTTTTTTTTTAATTGTAAAAATTGAGAAGGTTTTCTCGTAGGGTTATAGTGTTTATAAATATATCTTTTTTTAAATTAATTTTAACAGTATTTTAGGGTTATAGTATTTTTAATAATGTATATAAAACAAGAAAAACTATAAAAAAGTAAATATTTCTCTTTTTTTCAGTGTAAAAATTTGCAAAGTTACTGTTAGGGTTAGTGCTATAGGATTTATAAAAATAAATGTATATAAAAACAACAGTAACATGTTTTAAATTAAAGTAAATTCAGCTTTTTTATTTAAAAATGCAGAATGTTTTCTGTGAAATTATAAAATATATAAATGTATATAAAAACAACAGAAGAACTGTAGAAAAATAAAGTAAATAGTTTTTTAATTCTAAAATTTCAGAAAAATTTCTGTTAGGGTTATCTCACCATTTAAATAGCTGAATAAATGTGTGTGTGTGTGTGTGTGTGTACAGCCACAGACGGAGATGAACACTCATGACCTTTATTGTTTAAATTTAGCTTGTTTCATGACACAGATATGAACTTTAATTATAATGATGTTTAATATAGACAGTTTAATTTCCCCTGTGAGACAATCACAGTGTTTTTGAATCAGACTTTAGTGGGCAGATTTATTTGAAAGTGAGATCTTCAGGAAGTGTGGGAGACGTGTTCTTCTGATTTCATGAAGAGCAGATATTTCTAGATCACGCTCACATTTCCAGACGCGCGCCTCATGGACGTTGTACTGATGATGTTGACGTAATGCGGCGGGAGAACGCGCCAAAACACGCCACAGGAAACCGTAAAAATGTGCTGTGACCTTCCTTTATTATTCATTTGATTCTCAAACACTTATTGGATGATAAACAGTCGTGTTTTGTAAGGACACGTTTGTGTTTAAAACTCAGTTTTGTTCAGGAAAAAAGACAGATATGAAAATTAAGTCTGTTTTATATCATTAATGAAGTTGTTTTCAAGATTCTCAACACTAATAAAAAATAATGATCCTGAAAATGAAAATGATCCTGTTCAAAGACAGTGATTTTCCCTGTAAAATACAACAAATTCTACCATCATTTATATTTATTATTGTGGACTACTCTACAACTTTTTTGCATAACAGTTATCTCAGTATAACAATATTGAGACTGAATGTGCTTAACTGTAATAAAAATGTCACAGTGCTGAATGGAAAATATGTTTTTTGCATGGGTAAAAAATAAAAACAAAAAAACTTTATCATATTTTCAATGTGAGAAAGATAAAACAGATGAGATTCACAGACAAAAAACATCAATGTCAAATTAAATTTCTTCCAAAGCTTTATTTTCTTACAAATGAGTATAAATCACAAACCGACTAAAATCCACTACAGAAACATATGTTTACATGTAGACAGTTATTTGGCTAATTATATACCCCAAATTAATAGGTAGCTGATGCAGGATATTGTGCATAGAAAGGAAGTACAGCGCTTTTCATATATCACAAATATCATAACAACATAATGTTTATTTTAGAGTTTGTAAAATACGCACTGATGTCTATAGAAGTGACAATAACAGTCCTTTCCATAATAATTAGACATGTTTTATTCATATCAGATGCACATTGTGTAAGTAACTTTAAAGTTTTCTCTGTTCTTCTCCCAGTTCACCGGCTCACCTACTTTCATGTATTTCGGGAGAAGTGGATGAATTCGCGTGTTTTAAATCCAACAGATCCGGTTCTCTGAACAGCGGCGCAAACTAACACGGCGGCTTAACTAATGCGATCGTTATGAAGGTGTTTAAACAGAAAAACATCCACTTGCACATATTTGACAATCGGAATATCAGATATTTTATGCTACGGTTAACAAAAACATATCAAGTCCTCAAAAGTAAATGTAAATGCTTAGTATAAAATAATGTACACAAAACTATAATAAAACAAAATGTTTGTATCCATCACCACATGAATTAATCTCAGAAAAGTGAAGGTTATATAGACTTTAAATGAAGATAATTTGCCTCCATACGGCTTGACTGAATCTTCATGAACCGTTATCGGTCACTCTCTCACTCACTTGATGCAGATGAAGTTGTTTGTGTCAGTTTCAGGAAGGCTGATCCAGCGCTGGTCTGTGGTCTGAATGGCTCCGGATCTCACCGTCTCAGCGCAGTCCTCCTCGCCGGTGCCGTAACCCGCAGCCCACTGATCATAGCACAGGGTCTGACCGTTCACCCAGAACCAGAGGCCGACCACACAGGAGTGACGGAGACCCAGCCACACGTGACGGGTGGAAGCGCTCGCGGTCACGTTCTTCACTCGACGCTGAACATCCTCCGAGAACACCGACACCAGGTCTGTGTATTTGTTTCTGCAGTAGTTCAGAGCTCCTGTCCACGTCAGATTCTCTCTGATCAGAACCAGTATATCTGGAACACAAACAGATCAAGAAACAAAAACATGAAGCTTTTTTAGTTAAAGTGATAATTCACCCAAAAATTTACTCTCCCTCATGTCGTTCCAAACCCTTTCGTTCATCTTCGAAACACAAATTAAGATATTTCAATGAAACTTGAGATGTTTCTGTTCCTCCAATGAAAATCCAGGAACATCCAGAGTATTTATATTTGATTATTCAATTTCTGTAGTATTTTTACTTACTAATATTAGACCTACCTGGAAAAAAATATATAGCATTGTTTTATTTGTATTTTTATATATTTTTACCGTGGTATCGAGTATTGTGCACTTTTGGTGGTATCGGTACCGACTACTAGAGATTTGGTATAGTGACATCCCTATTTCTTACTAAAAAAAATGTAAGTATTATAAAGTAAATAAAAGTATTATAGTATATGTTTTAATTAAGTTAAAATGTTTTAAAAAGCTATAAAAGGCTAAACTATTCCATGTTTGACTAAATTATTAAAAGAGTTTCCTTTCTATTGTCTATCCGGTCAAGGTTTATAGGGATTTTAAGAAGTAATTAGTAACTTACTTACTGAGTAATTAAATTACTTTTCAGACAGAGTAATTAGAAAAGTATTTTAAATACAATATTGATGATGTAATTAGTAATTAATTACTTTTTTGAAGTAACTTACCCAACACTGGTCATGTGACAGTGTAATCACAGTGTAATCGCAGGCTTTGTGTTTTATCATATTGATTAATCGTTCAGCCCTACCTCTCTTAGGTTTCGTTAAAAATATCTTAATTTGTGTTTTAAGGTCATTTGGTTTGAAATGACATGAGGGTGAGTAAATGAATTTTCAGTTTTGTGTGAACTCTCCACTATAATGACCCAGTGAGGAACACGTGATCAGTGTTGAGTTAAGGTTATAGTGCACTCGTTCAGTGATCAGAGTTTCTGTTGTTTCACATGTAGACTAGCTTTTGTTCAGATGATTGTGTGTGAGAGCTTCTGCTTACCGTCATAACACACAAAGGGATGAGGATCTGTACAATGATCATCTACCCATCTTCCTTGGTATTGTTTGATATCAATCGAGGTGCAGATATCAGGTCTGTTCTCTTTGATATTGGGTTCTCCATCTTTCCAGTGTGTGAATGTGGAGGTGCTGTTATCTGACCAAACCCAGAGTCTGTGCAGACCGATCCAGGCTTTAGGTGAAGTTGATGCCCTTATGGTGTCCTTAGTCTTATTATTCTCTCTCTCATTCCTCACACTGGCCAGATCTGTGTGATTGTCTCTACAATATCTCTGAGCTTCAGTCCAAGTCTTTTTCTCCTTTACAGGGATGAATTCTTTACTGCTGGCTTTAAAAGAGAAAGACATTTGTCTAATATTAAGTTTAAATCTTAGATTAATTAAATACATAAAAAACAAGAAAATATCCTTGTTCTTTCTACTCTCATTTCCCAAGGACAAAAAGACAAATCCACTATTGCAATTATGGTTCATCCTTCAACTCTAACAGTGTTTTATTATTATTGGACATGAAAATACTCAATATGATCTTTCAGCACATTTCTGTGTGTTATGATCTGAACTCACCATTATAGCAGATGAAATTATTAGTTTTATTACATCTTTCATCTTGCCATTGTCCATCATTATTCATAAAAACACAGTCCCCATCTCCTTGTGGTTGTCTTTGTACCCAGTTCCTGTACTGATACTCGTTTGCTGTGTAGAACTTGGAGTCATTCAGAGACCATATCCATGTGCTCCTCAGCCCAATCCAGACAGGGTTAGCATTAGCACCAGCGTTCCCTCTCTCTATGACCTGCTCTATGTCATTCTGATCTTGTATGTCATTGATCGTGACCAGATCTGTGTATTTCTCTCTGCAGTATCTCTGAGCTTCAGTCCAGCTCAGACTCTGACTCACAAAGTGATACTGACGCAGAGCTCCTGCAGACAAACTGACCACAGCTGAGAAGAGACAAATTCACACAGATCAAGACTCACATCCACACTATTTCAAGAGTTCAAACTGCAGACGTTTGAGTAAGTGATTGTTAAAGTGAATCATGTTCAGGATTTCATTAAGCTGTTTTCCTTTTAAAGTTAAATGCATCTTGGTGCATTTCAGAGTTCAAAATGAAGAGCTCCAAACTCTAAAGAAAAAACTCTTTGTGTTGACTTGAGCTTGAAAGTCTTTTTATTTGTGATCATCAACATCACATTCACACTGATGTGTTTTTAGGAATCAAAACCATTTGAATATAATTTACCAGGGCTGTACGCTTAGATTTTTTAGGAGCACATATGCTTCTAATTAATTGCTTCTTAATAATTTCTAACTGATCAGTGAAGTATCAAAAAAGGTGTGCACATCACAAACCCTAATTGGGCTCAGGTGCGTCCATCGTATAAGTATGAAGAGTAATGTCTGCACACTGAGTTTACAGCTCCAAAAACATTTATTAATAAACGCTTTGACCATCAGGTCTTCATCAGGCACAATACCCTTACAGAGTTAGAGGCAACTCTTGATGATAATAACAGATGATAACAGTCATTAGAAACACTCAAAATCATAGATTTAGATTTATTTACACAAACTTTAGAATTATTTACAGACTTTTAATGCAGCTGAGAGGTGAATGAATACATTTTTCAATGCAGTTACAATTACATAAATGATGTTGAAATGTTTTAAATACAGATGGTAGTCAACCAGAATGCCTATTACCTCCGAGTTACCAACCGCAGCAAAAATAAACCAGTCGAATTTCAAAGTCGTTTGTGAAATGACCACCAGGTGGCGCAAAGGGACATTTTGCAAAACAGCTGCAGTTGTTGCATTTTGAAGAGCTGAAGTCATAAATCAACAATAACAAAAATGCAACATTTATGTTAAAGAAGGGGGAAAAAACATGGTTAATGTTGTTTAGACAATCTATACAAATTCACCAGTTCACATAATATTATTTGTACAAAGAGTGAACTGTTACATAGTCAAACCGAGGAGCCATTTATCTCAACCAGAGATCACAACTGTTCAGTGTTTACAGTCATATAAGGTTTATTTATGTTTCTGATATTTAAATACACAAAGTAGGCCTATCAAATGAATAAATAAACTTGTTTGCGCAATTCCAGCATTATGGACGTGACATTTGTAATCTGAACTTGAAATATTAATTCTCATATGTAGTCTATTCATTACCATTATACTGAATCATCTGTTTATATTTTTCAAAACACCTGAAAATACAGTCCAGATATCAGAAAAAAATATCAATCTTTATATTTTAGATGAGGGAAATATACAATACTAATTTAGCCTGTGCTCTAAAGCATAAAGCTTGCTGCAGAGCACCAGCAAAAATAGCCTAATGATTATGAATGTGTCGGGAAAAATTAGACATTTTAATTATTTATTAATAACTAGTGTTTTCTGAGTCAGTGTCGGCTGTAAAGATGAATTCGTTTTCGCTGATTCATTTAGAGAGAAATGCAACTTTTATATATGGATTACATAATCAGACAGTTGCATATTTGTTGTCGATATGAATTGGTTCATTTAAAAGTAGACATTTCAACATATTTCTCACGTCTGTGAGGCAAACATACGCTGACCTTCAGTTGAGACGCTCCAGTTCACAGAGACAGAAAGCGCATCCATTTGTTTTCTTTATTTTACAAAAGCACATGTTTGATGTTATTGTGAGCTTAAATAAATAACAAATAACACAAACTTACTGTTCCGCGTGAGCTAATATTCTTAATTATATAGGTCTAACCAAAAATGTATTATTTTAAGTTATTTTGTTATCAGGAAAAATGCAAGTGATGGCGCCTGCGCCTCCATATCATGCAGTATTATTACTTTCCACTTTCCACATAAAAAAATAAATAAATATGCACCAACATTGTGTTGGATCCGTAAATAAATATACACCAGTCTACATTAGAGACAGATGCCTTTAAAATCTGTAAATTTACGGCTATGTGACGTTTTAAAATGATCTAACCGACGCCGCTCCAATTCGTTGTTGATCATTAGGTGTTATTGATTAACTTCATTTAAACATATGGCACTGTCATAATAAAAAAAACTTGTTTTAATGACTTGTTTATTCATTAACTAATTAAGATACAAACACAGGTTAGGTAAAATATGCAGTAATATCGTTCAAATATTAATAACAAATGTTAATAAATAGACTGCAAATATGGAATTGCATATCAAATAACAAAATGAATTAATTTCAACATGCAATGATACGAAACAAAACAAATCATAATGTATAATGAAGAAGAAATGAAAAAGAATGAATGATGTGTGTACGGTAACAACTCTTGCACGTCGCAGCGGTCTCATTATCGTGATGAACACGAACACTCTTGCTCTCTGCATGCTGAAGTCAGAAATGAACAAAAAGGATGAAATACCACAATGATTGTAATTTCCAAATCCTAGTACTTTATAACCCTACAGCAAACATGAAAAATCAAAACAAGAGCTATTGACTTTAACTGTACAATAATGAAACAAACAAAGATTTGGTGGCGTTGATCTAGGTTAAGGTTATAAACTAGGCCTAATCATATTATTTAGGGATGCACCGATCCAATATTCAGATCGGGTATCGGCTCCGATACTGCCATTTTTGCCGGATCGGGTATCGGCCGGATGGGACCGATCCAAATCTGATACTGTGCGTGTACTATTCTGTTATTGTTAAGCTCCACAAAAGGCACAAAAACATTAAAAAGCACCATAAAGTTTCTGTGCACTATATTCCAAGTGTTCTGAAGCCATTCCATAGTTTAATTTGAGGTACAGATCAATATTTAAGTCGTTAAATTAAAGTTCACGTAAATGCCTCCCTCCGCTGCGGCTGTCAGTCATTCTCCATTCAGCATTCAGAACGTGTCGCGTTCGGTTACAACAGTCAACACAATGAAACTCTCTCCAAGATGAATCAATGTTTCTATTATTATACTTCATCTGTGGATAACGATACCGGTATATCAACATATCTTCACTTTGTGCTTTGAACTTTTCAATGCGGAGCGCTGCGACTCCATGATGCTTCAAGCGCATCATTCTGCACACGGGATGCGCATAAACGCTTTGTGCCGCTCTGTACGGGAGCCGTTCATATTATAATACTTTTGCGCAATGAAAGATTGTTAATAGTATTTTTTTGTTCTGTCCTATCTATCATATGTTGCGGCCTCATTAAAAAGAAATGTCTTTTAATTGTATAGTATAGCCTATATTTATATATAAATATATTTAGTTTATGTTATATGACTCAAACATTGATGAAAAACAAGCCATGAGTCATGGATGAAGGAATCAGCTGGACTCCTGTTTATTTTGAATGTGTATCGAGCTAGTGAAGCTATTGGTTTATTTACAGTTGTTGCACTAGACTTTCGATATATGAGGCTGCGTTAGACTTTCGTCGTCATTTTGACGGACAGGATCGTAAAAATACCGTCATAATTATTACCGTGCATCATTTTAATTTTTATATTTTAATGATAAGACATTTAATAGCTTCTGATTTCGTCCACATTTTCAAATTTATTCACAAACTTATAGGATAAACAAATAGGCCTAGGCTATGCATTTATTTATATTATGAAAAGAAAGTTAAAGACTGCGTCACTTTTCAGTTTTCATCTTGAACACTTTTTGTGGATCGTGAGTGAACGCGATCATCTCTTCCTCTTTACTACTTTACAGAAGGAAATAAACATGAATGAAAATCAAAAAAATATGTTGAAAGTTGCAGTAGCTTACCGAGATCTGTATCAGTTCACACTGTCACGTATTTACCTCAGAAAAGCCATTTGTTGACCATAAACTTATAGTCAGCAGCAAGAACAATAAAACGAACTATTTAAAACAAAACGAAATGGATTAGAAACTTAATTATGTAAGTATAAGTATTATAATATATAATAAAATGGACAGATGCATTTGTAATCAAACGCATCGTTTTCATTTTGTTCTGGAGACTGAACTCTGCTGCCACACTGGAGCGCGCTCACCACCAGCTGGACGGGGTGGGAATTACAACATCAGCCTCAGTAATCTGTCAAAATGACGGACAGGCTGCAGATTTTTTCCGTCACTGCTAAAAAAAATTCCATCAATGACGGAAAATTTTCGGTTAACGCGACCATTGAGATTATATATATATATATATATACACACGTCACACTACCGCCGGTGACACTCCACGACCGCAGTGGCGCGGTTGTCATGCCGACCGTCACAGCCCTAAGTGAGCCATACAGTTTATTAGGTAATTTAGCACTTTTTTTTATTATTACTTGAATATCGGATCGGATCGGTATCGGCCGATACTGAATCCTAGGTATCGGAATCGGTATCGGAAGAGAAAAAGGCGGATCGGTGCATCCCTAATATTATTATTAAATGAAGAAATTAAATTGGTTAACAATGGTTAATGTTGTTTAAACAAACGACCATAAACAAAGTTCACCAGTTACTGATTAAATATGTAAAAAAACAGAAAAAAGAGCAGTGATCAGGATCTGAACACAGCACAACACTTTAATAAACAAAAAATACACAACAAGACCATCATATCTCGCAGTCAGTGAAAAAAATAGGTGCAATGACGATGATTATTTTTACTATTTTTACTATTGTCTGTGCGTGTTTTTTAACTCTCATAGATTGTGTTCCCATTGACATGCATTATACGACTGACAGACTGCAACGGTTGGAGTTAAAAATCATCATTTGTGTTCTACTGAAGAAACAAAGTCACCTACATCTTGGATGCCCTGGGGGTAAGCAGATAAACATCACATTTTCATTTTTGGGTGAACTATCCCTTTAACCAACAGGCTAATGATAAGATAAATGTTCGGCAGGAACACACACATTCACTCTGGACACAATATCCTCTTACTTTCATTTCTTTATCCTGTAAATATAAGCTATAAGACACGTCTTACATTTAAATTCAATTACATGTTATCTCTTTACAATTACTACTCTCATAAAATACTTGAATGACATGTTGACTTAAATCTAATGACATGTTTGGGGAGGTTTTTTTTTTTTTTTATTGTATTGGTTATTTTGCCCCAAGCCATAATTACATAAACACAATGTTCAATCTCTGAAGTGTCCGTCTCACACAACTTTCTCTTGCTCTGATGACTGAAGGCATGAAAACCAGCTGATCGCAGTGCTAAACTAGTCTATAGAGCCATAAAATAATAAATTATTATATTAAAAATGAGGTAGGATTGAACAGTTTAACTCAGAAATTGCAAGAAAATTTCACAATTACAAAAAAACAGCTAATAAAACATTGAATTAAACATGAAATTTTGAAGCAGAAAGACTGAAAATAGCATTGATTTTGAGGAATCCCTCATGTCTGAAGCACAAACGCTGCACTTTCACACACTTTCAGCGCAGTATTAACACTACGAGCACCAGAACTACATTAAACACTCACTCACCTGTGAGCAGAAGAGAGGTAAATGTCATTCTCTCCATATCTGAGGGAAAGACAGAAATCAGTCTTAATAAATCAGCTTCATTTGCTTTATAATGCAAAAAATAGCTAAATCAATCCTATTATAATCAGTGTAAAGTTAAAACAAAAGTAACTCTCTGTTTCTTACCTGTCGATGTTGTGATGTCTGTGTGATTGTGTGTTTGTGTTTGTGTTTCTCTGTCAGGACAGACTGATATCAGGATCATCCCTCTTCCTGCTCCTCCCAGCTTTGGTTTTCCTGGAGGGAAAAAACTCTTTTCCGTGTTTCGTTTCTTTATTCAGGTTTGTTTGCTCCTTTCTTGCCCAAAGGCAATGCACTGACCGAAAGTGTGTGCTTCAATTTACTGTTGTGTGTGTGTGAGTGAGAGTGTGTGTTAATTTTGAGATTTTGGGCTATTTGGATTTTCATAGTGTTGTTTCAGACTAGTGGAAAGAAAACATCCAAAGCACACATTTAAGAGTTTATTTTATTGCACTTTATTTATCTGTGCATGTAGATTTCAAGTTCATTTCATATTTTTAAAGGCTGTGAGTTTTTCTACACACTCCAAACTTTACAGCTATCTATACTTTGAACATTTGTTCATATATAAAATTCACCTGATTTATAGATTATTTTATTCCTTAAAACATTGATTTTTTTTATTCTGTTGACAGTATCTTCTGATTTATGGAGAGATAAAAAGAGAAATTCAAAATCCCCAACATTCAAGATTTCAATATGAAGTTTCTCACCAAATTTATTACTGGATTGACTCTCAGAAGAAACATTGTTCGATGAGACATGAAGAGAAGTGCTGAGGTATGAAAGAGTGCAAGTGTATTTTCATTCAAGTCACCTTTTGCTTTATACAATACAGATAATTATTTCAAAGCGTTACAGTGATAAAATGATTCAGTGATGCAAACAGAGTTGGTTTCATCTGTACAGCAGCTCTAAAAGAAAATTGTTCAGCTGAGTCAGTGTCACATTTGAATTTTATTCCCTTTTAATTTGCATATTTTGTTTTTTTGATGCAGTTAATAGTCACCAGTGTCCCTCAGAGCTGAATAATCACATGCAGTTCAAACTAAATCTTCAGGACTGAATTTGAATGTGTGCCGTTGTTACACGAGATGCTACGTGAAAAACATGATCTAACCAGGAAACCAGGAGCGAATTTCAGATATTATGCAAAATCATGTTATTGTGAGTGTTGTGTCTCTTTATTACTGAAGGATTATGAAATGAGTTTAATTCAGCTATAAAGCAGCAATGCAATATCTGCTGTATATGCAGTATCAGTTATGGAGACTCAGACTGATAGAACTGAAACCAAATCAGTTTACTGAACAGTATTGATGTTGATGGAGGGAGGACAGGTACAGTACATGTGCAGGTGAGTGGTGAGCATGAAATGGCGGCGTTGTGGCGAGTCTGAGGAGTATGAATATGGCAGGTGAAAGAGGGTCAGTAAATGCCAGGGTGGGTAGTGTCCATCTCCAGGTGAGTAATACGGTAGATGATAGAGGTTGTTGGAGACTGGAGAACACAGTATATAATAAATATCTGCTTTATTTGCAACATTGTTGTTATGATATCACAGATACATTCAGTTATGGTGAAGTGTAGCTTTGTCCAGTGTGTCAGACATGCAAATATGAGATGGCACCACATAGTCTGTGTCACAATCACCGCCAGTTCCCGGACTACAGTTCCCATAATCCTCCCTGCCAGTCACATGCACACTCCACACCAATCATCATTTGCCACATACACCTGTAGCCTATTATCCGGACTATTTAAGACTCACTCACACTCAAGACTCTCGCCCAAGCTCCTTGCCCACGAACCCGCTACGGCCACCGTTGAATTCCCCAAGAACTTTTTGGGGGGGGGGCCATATACCTGAGGGTGGGGAGCTTGTGGGTGGGGACCCTGCACGGCCACGGTCATCAATGGCCTCCGAACTGCTATGGCCGCCCATGGACTATAACCCGCTATGGCCATTAATGGACTCTGACCCACCGTGGTCATCTTCGGACTCTGTCCCGCCATGGCCGCCCACGACACCTGACCTGCCGTGGTTGCCCGAGCCACCTGACCTGCCGTGGTTGCCCGAGCCACCTGACCTGCCGTGGCTGCCCGAGCCACCTGACCTGCCGTGGCTGCCCGAGCCACCTGACCTGCCGTGGCTGCCCGAGCCACCTGACCTGCCGTGGTTGCCCGAGCTACCTGACCCGCCGTGGCTTCCCGACACTCCTGACCCGCCGTGGCTTCCCGACACTCCTGACCCACCGTGGCTGGTCAACACCGCTGACATACCGTGGCTATCCATGGCACCTGACCCGCCGTGGCTATCCTTGGCACCTGACCCGCCGTGGCTATCCGTGGCTCCTGACCCACCGTGGCACCTGACCCCCCATGGCTGCCTGAGTTCCTGAAACCTGCATTAGAGACCCTGTTCCCGTCAGCCTTCAGATCTCCGATGCACCCACCCTCCCTCCCTATCTGTTCCATTTATGCCGCGAGGATACGCCTTCCGGGAGGAGGGCGTTATGTCACGATCACCGTCAGTTCCCGGACTACAGTTCCCATAATCCTCCCTGCCAGTCACATGCACACTCCACACCAATCATCATTTGCCACATACACCTGTAGCCTATTATCTGGACTATTTAAGACTCACACTCCACCTCATAGCGAAGTCTTGTTAACTGTTGTTGCATTACTGAGCGTTTATTATTCTGTCTGTTCCCGTTCCCGCCTGTTACCCGTTATTGACCCGTTGCTGCCTCCCTTTGATCCTTGCCTGGTATTCTGTTCTGTGAGTGATATCTGCCTGTCCTGACCATTGCCTGTATCCTGACTACGATTCTGCCTGTCCCTTGCTGTTCCTGTTTGTTCCCGTTTGACCCTGCCTGTACGACCACGCTCACTTTTATTAAAGCTTTGCATATGGATCCCTGCCTGAGTCCAGCTTCGTTACAGAAGACTTCGCCCATACCCAGATCTAGCAGCTGCTATGAGCGTTTCCAGCCTCAGCATGGACCCAGCAATGCGTCTCGTCAACCTTTGTCAAGTTAATTGTACCCTCGAAGCACATATTCAGAAGTTTCTGGATATTGCTTATTTATCTGATCTGCCGGACTGTGCCCTCATTGACTTCTTTGGCTATGGATTAAACGAACCTCTAAAGAACTATTTACTCACCAGTGGTCCCCGAGGGTCGTTCGTGGAATTTCTGGACTTTGCCCTGCTCACTGTTGGTTCACCTTTTACTGTGGGTATTGCGGAGAAATGCGACACTACAGTGAATCACGTCATGGCAGCCGCTAAAGAGATGGCGGCTACCACAACAACATCATGTCACTTCTCCGCTGATCTTCTAGAGCCAAGTCAAGTCTCCGTTGATCGTCTAGAAGCACGTCACGTCTCTTGATCTGTCCGGGAGCGGAGAGGGTTGCGTTCCAGTGTGGCTGATCCACCGCTGATCCAACACACTCAAGTTCGCCGGTTGCTACGCACTCAAGTTCGCCGGTTGCTATGCACTCAAACTCTCTGGATGCTATGGACAAGATGGCCGCTTCGCCAGTGCCCACGGGCAAGATGGCCGCCCCTCCTGTGTCTGAACATAGGGGTCGTTCCAGCCATTGAGTCCGCTCCAGAGCCCAAGCTCCTTGCCCTGCCGGAGCCACCCGAGCTACCCTGACCTACCGTGGCTATCCGTGGCACCTGACCCGCCATGGCTATCCATGGCACCTGACCCGCCATGGCTATCCGTGGCACCTGACCCACCGTGGCTTCCCGACACTCCTGACCCACCGTGGCTGGTCAACACCGCTGACCTACCGTGGCTATCCGTGGCACCTGACCCGCCGTGGCTGCCCGTGGCACCTGACCCGCCGTGGCTGCCCGTGGCACCTGACCCGCCGTGGCTGCCCGTGGCACCTGACCCGCCGTGGCTGTCCGAGTTCCTGAAACCTGCATTGGAGACCCCGTTCCCGTCAGCCTTCAGATCTCCAATGCACCCACCCTCCCTCCCTATCTGTTCCATTTACGCCGCGAGGACGCGCCTTCCGGGAGGGGGGCGTTATGTCACGATCACCGTCAGTTCCCGGACTACAGTTCCCATAATCCTCCCTGCCAGTCACATGCACACTCCACACCAATCATCATTTGCCACATACACCTGTAGCCTATTATCTGGACTATTTAAGACTCACTCACACTCCACCTCATGGCAAAGTCTTGTTAACTGTTGTTGCATTACTGAGCGTTTATTATTCTGTCTGATTATATTTCAGTGATTTACATTCAGAATCTTTCTAGTAAGATGACGTCACACTGCAAACAGTACAAATGTCTAAACATCCTTTAATAAAGACACATTTACTGGAGATTCAAAATGACTTATGACTTAAGTCTTTTTTACAAAAAAAAATTTAGTTAGTTTATGCTTAAAACAAAAAAACATAATTATTTTTCTGACTGCATTGACTGGTATTTGCCATGGAAATAATCCACCATGGAGCAAGCGCACCTGGCTTGGGAATGGGAATGGGAGATGACACTCTAATTGGTTTATTGCACTTTACGGCCAAAACACACCCATGACTCATTAAGAGAATAGGTACAACCCTTTAGACCATGCACCGACCATTTTTTCCGTCGTTAAACTAGCAAAAGTGGATTGGGATGCGCCCTAAGTGCACCTGCGCCATGTGCTTCAGATCATGTGCTTAGATAGGGACCCTCTTGTGTTTAGTTGTGTTTATAATATCTGTGTCTGTCCGGAGCTGAAGAATAATACTGAGTAGATGTGAGCTATTGTGTAATATTGATGTTAAAGGAGTCATGTTAAAAGACATTTTTTCTACCCTGATTTTATCCCTCTGATTTGAACGCTGTTTTAAGGGGCGTGTCTGTGTGAGACTTCACTGTAAACACCCACTGCTGTTATTGGCTGATATCTTTGCAAATGAAATAGCAAAGTATTACTCTCTCGAAAACTTTAGTACATTTTTACTATCACAGATCTCAAGTTTAACTAATCGTGAAAAGTGTTGATTACAGCATTACACTTAAATCTATGGCATTATATTTGTATTGTGGCATGAAAGGTTGCAGTGATGAACATTGTAGTCGATCACAGACATGTTGTTGAGCTCATGAAAGCAGTGATCTCATCATTGCAACTCAATTTCTGCACACTAACGAATGCTTTCATCATAACTAACAGCGCAAATGCGATATAGCTAAAAGATTCATTGAATAAAATGGGAGTTTTGATGCGAGTCCAGAACTCAGTCACTGATAAACTTGCGCTGTTTGATTGACAGCTCCAGCGATTGTAAAGGGAGCGTTCTTTGATCGCTTTCTATATATAATTTAATTACAGTTTAAATAACATATTATTTTCATTCTACTAAGAGAAACAATGTGAAGTTGAGCGTTTAGTCACTGGTTTGATTTACTGACACACAAAGATCATCTGACTGTACATGAATCATTAATATCAGATCAGGCATTAGAATGAACACAGTTACTCACATGTTGTTGCATTACTGTCGAGTCCATATCATAAAAGTCAGATAATGCCGAAATGCGATTGATTTACCAAAGAATCCACAGTGAAATGTACCGAATACAAATAAATAAAGCTCAACTGAGAAATTCACATTGTTGAAAATAAATAACCATATTCCTGCATTAGGATCCTTTGAAAGGTAATGTTATTTTAGTCCTGTATCGCTCTTCTCTCCTCCTCATCTCACTGACACACCAGTGGGCGGGGCTAACGCTGCAATGATGAAGTAGGCGTTGATTTCTTCTGTGGAGGCGGAGTTTCACCTATCTATAGACACATTCCAGGATCAGTTGTTCGCTGGGTCTGGTGTCAATAAAAGCTTTTATTGGACTAACAAGGAAGTTTTCAGTTCTGAAACTTACAGGATATTCTTACAGTATGATGACCTCTTATATATTAAAAGCTCAATGGTTTGATTGGTATGGTCTGATTGGTTAGCGTTATGACAACATGATGTCTGGACCGGCAAAATGATGGACACGCCTGCCCCCCCCCACAAGCCCCGCCCCTGAGTACTCGTTTTTGAGATCTATCAGTACTCAAAATGAAAAATTGACAAAAATGCCCATCCCTACTCTGTTACGACTCCAGATGTTGTTACATCAGATAATAGTTGTTTGTGTGTGGATGACAAGAGACAAAAATTAATGTAAAAGAATTGAGTTTATTATACATAAGCAAAAAAATACAATATTTACAAAGACGACTCGAAGCAAAAAGACAGGAAACGAGCTGTACCAAAGAAAAGAAAATAACCATCTAGCTGCGCTAACTACCCAAACACAACACATACAGGGGGTGGTGCTCAATCCTAAACTAATACAGCAGAAATACGTGTTACATAATGTATCACATGATGTCTTATGTCACCATCAGAATAATCACGGAAGACAACAAAATAAAGATGTAAATGACACAAAGTGACAAAACAAATGGTTCAAATAAAAGAATGACACAATAGCAAAAGATTAGGATTAATAACAGTAGCAATATACATCTATTATTCTAGATCAAGATGTCATGTGAGCTAAAATAGAATAAGAAAATCATTTTACAGTATAATAGCAGTAGTGAAATGTAGGGCTTGGCAAACCATTTAATGTTGCATTTCTGCCACCTACTGGATGGAGAGTGAAGCAAAGATCTAAAATCAATCATCTATTTATTAAGCCCTTACACCAAAGTGTTGTTAATGCCACAACAACTATAAACAAAGTATAAAACCACCAAGATATAAATAGGATTTCACAAAACAAAATTTTGTTTTAAAAAATAAACTAGTAACATTTTTTCCTGTACTTAATCAAGATTTTTTTTTCTCAATTTCTATGGATACAATTAGTAATTATAACCATTCAACATTACAGAATAATTGAAAGCCATCTTTTTTAACATTTAATGGGCTTTGAAAATATAAATTATAGTTTAAGTGAACTTAAAACAATCTTCACCTAAACCCATTACATTTAATGTCACATTTAGCTGTGTCTTTAGCTGCTAGACTGTTTTTCCTTGCTTTTTAAGCAGTGACAATAAAGGCAATACAGCAATATTTACCAACTGTTTATGATAAAAAATGTTAAACGACAGACATTAATATCCAGGGATGCAAAATACTACTGACATTGAATTTCTCAGAATTTCTTGCGATATTTGTCGCAATGTAATTCCTGATTGTGTGTGACAAAGAAACATAGCAGTTTTCAGCATATCAGACACAAGAGTCACTGCTTGTATATTGTGCTTTCCTTCAGTAATTTCACTTGTCAAAGGGCATTGTGGACTGATTTTATGGTAGGCTGTAGCTCAACTTTACTGATATTAAACTGTCCCATATGGAAAAGAGCAGTGTAAAAAATCAACAAAATTCTATTAGCCATGAACACCAGGAGAGACAAATTATAACATAAAGAAGTATGCCTGTCGTTCATTATTGTTAAAAATAGACTTGTTTCAATTAAAAATCTAAATAGAATTTGTTGTGTTGTCTTTTTATGTTAGTAAGTGGTGTTAAAAATGCTCCGCACATATTAAGTCCTAGTCCGCTCAGTGTAATGTAGTTGCTTATTTTTAATTAAAATTGTGAGCTTTAGACCCTTCCAGGCCGGATCTCCACAACTGGGGACGTCCTGACTTATTCTCCTCCCCAACATGTTTTCATGAATCAAGCATCTGTGCTTCAAAGCACTGTCTTAAAGGACACTCAGTTTTGTATGTTGTTAAGCATGCAATAACGTAGATCAGATTCACACAAGATGACAGTCAGATAAAGGACATCGGTGTCGAATGAAATTTCTTCCAAAGCTTTATTTTCTCAGAAAGAGTTGAGTATGAATCACAAACCAACAGAAATCCAACAAAGAAGGAAATCGCTGACATTCAAAATACGTTTAAATACAGACTAGGGCTGGGTATTGCATACATTTTGCAATTTGATTAAATTTCAGTTCACAAGCTTCAATTAAATTTAAATCTTAATATCGATTCATTTAAAAATATCAGGTTCAGTACATTTTTATCAAGGGAAAAGAAATCTTTAAAATAATGCTTTAACCTGGCAATATTAAAGGTTGAAATTAACAACTAATTTGTATACGAACATTAAAATTCATGCAAGGCAGTTTATAATAATTTTTTAATGTTTTTTTTTTTAAATGTAAACTTTTAAACGGTGACTGTCATAAAAGCGTCTTACACCATGTCCTAACCAGACGCGATGCGATAAGATTTCAGCGACAAGCAATTTGTCTGTCTACACCAGACGCGACACAACTATGAGATGCGACAAAATCAATCAAAAACCACAGCCAATCAGAACAGCATGTGGGCGGGCTCTTGAGGAAATCAAAGTACAAAATCAAATTCACAAATATTACACCATTTAAACAAAATTAAGAATACATACTGCGTTACTAAAACAATCTTTGTCACACTTGTTTGTTTACAGTTTGAAAGTTTTTGTTTCAATTTGTTTTATTTTTAAGACCTGAGGTGAATTATTGAGTACGGCTACAAAGCACTAAATGATATTCAAAGTCACATTACACGCTTATATAAACATTACCTGAGATTATCATCGCCATCGTCGCATCTGGTTTTAGGTTGTGAATGCAGCCCGGTTCCCTGAGAAGGGGAATGAGATGCTGTGTCTTGTTGCAATGGGGAACGTCCTCAGCGTGACCAGTTTAGGAGGTGACTTGAACCTCCGCAGGATGTGCTTCCTGAACGCAGCTGACTGTGACCTTGCCTCTCTGGACCTCTCCACCACCGCCTCAGTGGAGGTACCGAAGAGGTCAGAGGGTGAGACCGGAGCATCAAGGAGGAAAGTTTTCTCTTTCTCCTTCATCCAAGACAGATTTTGCCACACCATTGCCACCATCGAATGACCGATGGCAGCGGCCATCTGCTTGGTGGCCCAGAGAGCCTAATCTGTGGTGCGGCGCAGATCAGCGTCCGCCTCAGGAGACAATCCCTGATCCACGTCTTTGAGCAGGTCGCTTTGGTATGCCTGCATCACCAGCCTGACCCACAGCCGCATGTGCCCACGTGAGGTGGTCTAGCATGGCTTTGACAGCAAGACCGGAGCCCTCAGTGAGGTTATCTTGCTCTGTGAGCGAAAGCTAGCCTGAGCCTCTTTTACAGGGGACATCTTCACCCACCCAATCCCTCCACATTCAAATAATTTGAATGCTAAAAGGGAAAAATGAGCTTCAAGTATGGGTTCTTCCAGAACCTCACCACCTCAATGTGAAGGTCCGGAAGAAAAGGAAGGCTCACAGGGGAGGGGCAAACATGATCCACCAGGAATCACTCGTTCAGTCGACTACGAGCGACTTCCGGCTTCTCACGTGTCCAAGTCAAGTAACTTGGCTGTGGCGTGGGCCATTACTTCAAGCAGTTCCCCGTATGCGGGGCTGACAGAAGGAGTGGACTCTGGAAGAAGCTGCGGAGCAGGCTAATCACCTGAACTGGCAAGAGGAGTCTGGGAAAGCGACGCCCTCCTCTCAAATTCCTCTGCCAGTTCGACCTACGATGGCCATGTGACGACACAGACTGCCGTCTGCCAATGAATTTGTCACATGCTTCAGACACCGGTCACACTGAGCTGCTGTAACGAGTAGTAAAGAGGAAGAGATGATCGGTTCAACTGAGGCACTACAGAGATGTCACCACACAAAACAACTTTTATTCTTTGAATTTCATGATAAAAATGACCAAAATTTGATAGTTGAGACTTGTTTCATAATAAAAGTAACAACGCACAAAGCTTATTGTGATTATTGGATGCAGGGCGCTACAAATAATGTTTAGTGAAGTTTTGTTCGGGCATCAACTGAAAACAGCACTGATTGGGGATTTATTTGAGAATTGATGTTGGTTTATCAAAATGAGAATTTGTTAAAATCAAGAAATTGATATTTTCAACCCAGCCCTTATACAGACAGTAATTTGGGTAATTATTTAACCCAAATTAATGGGTAGTTGAAGGGAAAATAGAAGGGAAGTACAGCAGCCTCAAAAAGCATTCAGATACTTGAATATATATGAATTTCTTTGCATTTGATAAAATTAAACATCAAGGAACGTTTCTCAGAACTTACTTTTCTAAGTCATGCTAAGTTATTTTAACCGACTGGACGACAAGCTGTCCAAAACTCAAGTGTCCAGATACTTTTTGATGCCACTGTATATCAATTTTAAGTAAATCACATTTTAACCTTCACCAGTTCATTTAAATGCTGATGTTCTTTAGAAGGACAAATATTCCATGACATATTTTAATCAATATTATTACATTTATTTATTTAGCAGATTATTTTATCCAAAGTGACTAACAAATGAGGAACATCACATGCCATTTTGTGCTAAGTACTAGTTAATAAGCAACAATAAAGCGAAATGAAAGAAAACAATATATATGTTTGTATCCATCACCACATGAATTAATCTCAGAAAAGTGAAGGTTATATAGACTTTAAATGAAGATAATTTGCCTCCATACGGCTTGACTGAATCTTCATGAACCGTTATCGGTCACTCTCTCACTCACTTGATGCAGATGAAGTTGTTTGTGTCAGTTTCAGGAAGGCTGATCCAGCGCTGGTCTGTGGTCTGAATGGCTCCGGATCTCACCGTCTCAGCGCAGTCCTCCTCGCCGGTGCCGTAACCCGCAGCCCACTGATCATAGCACAGGGTCTGACCGTTCACCCAGAACCAGAGGCCGACCACACAGGAGTGACGGAGACCCAGCCACACGTGACGGGTGGAAGCGCTCGCGGTCACGTTCTTCAACATACCCTGGATCTCCTCCGAGAACACCGACACCAGGTCTGTGTATTTGTTTCTGCAGTAGTTCAGAGCTCCTGTCCACGTCAGATTCTCTCTGATCAGAACCAGTTTATCTGGAACACAAACAGATCAAGAAAATCAGAAAACAAAAACATGAAGCATTTTTTGTTAGTGATAGTTAACTAAAAAATGAAAATTCTTTCATTGTTTACTGACCATCATGTCGTTCCAAACCCGAAAGACCTTCTTTCAAATTAAAACACAAATTAAGAATGAAAAATTTTAGATTAAATATTCCACTCTCAAACCTCAATTAATGAGTTAAGCACTCAAATTACATAAAGTCATTATCCAGAAGTTTTTTTTATATAAATTTTTTATAAATATTTGTAGTGGATGTGCTGCTTTTGAACACTTTCCCTGTGGAACTCATACATGTTTTAAAACGTTAGTTCACCCAAAAATAAAAATTCTGTCATTATCATGTCGTTCCACACCCGTAAGACCTTCGTTCATCTTCAGAACACAAATTAAGATATTTTTGATGAAATCCGATGGCTCAGTGAGGCCTCCAAAGTCACGTGAACCATTGAAATTTCGAAACGTTTTGAAACATGACGTAACAAAGCCTCGTTTGCTGAAATCACGTGACTCTGGAAGTTTGATACATGCTCTGAACCACTGATTCGAAACAAAAGATTCGTAAAGCTTCGAAGCTTCATGAATCAGTGTTTTGAAATCACCTATCACTAGATATTGTTAAATAAAGTATTATTTTTTAATTTTTTTGGGCACACAAAAAGTATTCTCGTCGCTTCGTAACATTAAAGTTGAACCACTGCAGTCACATGAACTGATTGAAAGTGAAAGTGATGATTATCTGACAATGCAGGCCTCACTGAGCCATCGGATTTTATCAAAAATATCTTAATTTGTGTTCTGAAGATGAACAAAGGTCTTACGGGTGTGGAAAGTCATGAGGGTGAGTAATTAATGACAGAAATTTCATTTTTGTGTGAACTAACCCTTTAATGATGCTGCAAAAATAATGTTTTAATTTTATGCTGCAAAAAATAAGTAGGCCTATCTGTTTCCATTAAAAATGTATAAACATCCTATAACCTGTGTTTACCTTATTAGGTAAAATTGCATAAATTTGACTTGTTTAAGTGGAAGAAAATGAGAATAACTCTTTCTCTGAAAAGTATTTTAAATGGCTTTTACGGATATTTTGATATATAGGACACTGAATGGTTTTTAGCAGTGTAATCTCACAACTCAGATGGCATTTATAGTCTAATATTTACCTAACGTCTTGTACCTTTAAACATGATATCACATAGACGGGATTATGTATATAGAAATATGCAGATGAGGTTATCCATACTAAAACTAGGTGTCTTAAGCTCCATATATGTTTATTTCGGGGAAGAGACGGGGTGGAGATGCATGTGCTGAGTTTTATAAAGGGTGGTTTTATAAATCTAAAAACTTTTGTGAGTATACGCACACTTTTAGGATGATCTACAGAAAGTTTTATTCCTGGGGACCCACCGCTCTGCACATTTTGAATATCATTAGATGAGAGCTCAATGAACTGACCCCAGTGTGTTGGATAAGAGGACCAGGACCAGCACTGAAAACCACTGCTCTAAGTCTTTTACTCAAGTTGTATTAAAATTGGTGACTTGTAACTTGTGACTAGAGATAAATGACTCGATTACAAGGTATCTCTATTTTTACTTTGGATTTCAGGTACTCTTTACAGCTCTGCTTAAAAGATCCAAAAAGGTCATAAGGGCATCATAAAACAAATCCATATGAATCAAGTGGTTTTGATTATTAACATACTAAACAATGATTGACCCAAATAGAGCACATCACATTTGGTAAACACAAAAGCTTGTGTGTGCATCACATGTGAGAACAAACCTTATTGGTTCTTTTGCATCATGTGACACAAGGATCATGAGAGGATCATGAGTAAATTAAAATTACTCTCCACTATAATGACCCAGTGAGGAACACATGATCAGTGTTGAGTTAAGGTTATAGTGCACTCGTTCAGTGATCAGAGTTTCTGTTGTTTCACATGTAGACTAGCTTTTGTTCAGATGATTGTGTGTGAGAGCTTCTGCTTACCGTCATAACACACAAAGGGATACTGCTTTGTACAATGATCATCTACCCATCTTCCTTGGTATTGTTTGATATCAGTCGAGGTGCAGATATCAGTTCTGTTCTCTCTGATATTGGGTTCTCCATCTTTCCAGTGTGTGAATGTGGAGGTGCTGTTATCTGACCAAACCCAGAGTCTGTGCAGACCGATCCAGACTTTAGGTGAAGTTGATGGTATGGTGTCCTTAGTCTTATTATTCTCACTCTCATTCCTCACACTGGCCAGATCTGTGCGTTTGCCTCTACAAAATATTTGAGCTTCGGTCCAATTCTTCGGCTTATTTTCATAGATGAATTCTTTACTGCTGGCTTTAAAAGAGAAAGACATTTGTCTAATATTAAGTTTAAATCTTAGATTAATTAAATACATAAAAAAACAAGAAAATATCCTTGTTCTTTCTACTCTCATTTCCCAAGGACAAAAAGACAAATCCACTATTGCAATTATGGTTCATCATTCAACTCTAACAGTGTTTTATTATTATTTGACATGAAAATACTCAATATGATCTTTCAGCACATTTCTGTGTGTTATGATCTGAACTCACCATTATAGCACAGTATGTGCTTTGTTTCATTACATTTTTCATCATACCATTTTCCATCATTATTCATAAAAGCACAGTCCCCATCTCCTTGTGGTTGTCCTGGTGCCCAGTTCCTGTACTGATACTCGTTTGCTGTGTAGAACTTGGAGTCATTCAGAGACCATATCCATGTGCTCCTCAGCCCAATCCAGACAGGGTTAGCATTAGCACCAGCGTTCCCTCTCTCTATGACCTGCTCTATGTCATTCTGATCTCGTATGTCATTGATCGTGACCAGATCTGTGTATTTCTCTCTGCAGTATCTCTGAGCTTCAGTCCAGCTCAGACTCTGACTCACAAAGTGATACTGACGCAGAGCTCCTGCAGACAAACTGACCACAGCTGAGAAGAGACAAATTCACACAGATCAAGACTCACATCCACACTATTTCAAGAGTTCAAACTGCAGACGTTTGAGTAAGTGATTGTTAAAGTGTGCTGAATGATGGTTTGCATGTTCAGGATTTTCTGCAGGATTTTGTGAGACTGTTTTCTGAAGGAAAATTTAGTACATTTTAAAGTTAAATGCATCTTGGTGTTTAAAATTAAGAACTCCAAACCCTTTTCAGTGACGAAATTGAACATAAAGAAATAACTCTTGAGCTTGAAAGTGGACTCTTTTTATTTGTGATCGTCAACATCACATTCACACTGGCTACGTTTACATGAACCCAAAACATCCATTTGTAATCGGATTGACGACTCAGTCGGATTGAAAAACATTAATGTAAACACCTTAATTGATCTGATTGAGCTCGATCCGAATGAAATTTCGATCGGATTGGAAGAGGTGGTTTATTCCTTTTCTAATCCGATCCAACAGCAAAAAATGACCATGTAAACGCTTGAATCCGACTACTTTCTCAATCATATTCAGAAGTCTCTGGGGCGCATGCGCAACGCAATGTTGACACGCATTACACAGTGCACAAGTTCACATTCACGTCTTTAGTTGTAAAGATGTATGCCAGCAGTGGCGTAGCGCAAATCATAATATTGGAAATCTTTCTGTTTTAAAACAAGAAGGGGAGCCAATGGATATCACACGTGCACACAAGCAACGTGCAAACTTTGCGCAGGAGTAATGCCGGTGAAAAAGTCTCAACCTCGGTCAGTATTCACTACAGAAGGTGAAAGTAAAAAGTGACAGATCTGTCTAACGCTGCATTCTCAGAGATGAATTTCAACATAATATGCTGATAACGGTATATAACTGTCTTAATTTATTTCATTATTTATCTTGTGGCCGTACATATAGGCTAGTGAAACAAATGAGAATAATAGTAGGCTATTTTGTGTTAAACAGGTTGTTTTTTTAAAGTCGGTGCTTGAAGTAAAGCTGCACTTAATTTCCATTGATGACTGCGGTGTTAGGAAATATTATAGACTGTTAATAATTTTAATTATAGGGCAATTCCAGTGTTATGGACGTGACATTTGGAGTCAAAACTTGAAATATAAACGCTCAAAGAATGCATTTAATACCAACATATTGAACCGTCTGTTTATATATTCATAATCGCTTACTAAAGGAGTCCAGACATTAGAAAAATATCAGTCTATACAATCATTTTATATTTTAGATGAGGGAAATATACATGCGTTACGGACGTGACAAAAAAAAGTTTTGGGTGACAACACATTTTTTAGGAATTACATTGCGCGAAACCAGAAGTAATACTGCCCACCAAAGAAGGGTTGGCTCTCCACAGAGCATAAAATGACAGTGACAGTTTTCCGTTACGGACGTGACCGGTCTGAAAGTGGCACAGAAGACTGCTTTAAAACTGGTTTAAAACTTTCACAGAGACCTCAAGCAGGCATTTAAACCACAAAATATTGAAATCTGGGATACCAGTATGGTAAGACTGCACAATTTATCAACTTTTTACTAAACTTTATACAACTTTATACTCTGTATTTCAAAGGTTATGGATTACACCTATTTCTCATGTTGACAAAGCGTGTGCGTTGTTCATGAATCAATTTAGAGACCATGGTTTGCACAGTTTAAAGCAGAGTCTTGAGTCAAAATGATGTTTTTAGGATTCAAATCAATTTGAATATAATTAAATAGGGTGGTTAGGAGCATGTATGCTTCTAATTAATTAACTAATAAACCTAAATAATTTCTAACTGATCAATGAAGTATCAAAAAAGGTGTGCACATCACAAACCCTAATTGGGCTCAGGTGCGTCCATCGTATAAGTATGAAGAGTAATGTCTGCACACTGAGTTTACAGCTCCAAAAACATTTATTAATAAACGCTTTGACCATCAGGTCTTCATCAGGCACAATACCCTTACAGAGTTAGAGGCAACTCTTTATAAGCACAGGTGATAACAGTCATCAGAAACACTCAAAATCATAGATTTAGATTTATTTACACAGACTTTTAATGCAGCTTAGAGGTGAATGAATACATTTACACTGCAGTTACAATTACATAAATGATGTTGAAATGTTTTAAATATAAAATTTTCAATATAGAAATATGAAATGATGTGAAAAATAAAATACTTCTAAACACAAAACTAAAACCACCAGTAGGTGGCAGCAAGTCACTGTCTTAAACGATTCAGTCATTCATTCAACGTGTTCAAACAGCTGATTCATTCAGGAGTGAAACGAGCAACTGAATCATTGACTCACTTAATTTGTTCAAAAGTAGCAAAACTACTGTTGCTCAGAGATGCACGACTGTGGCTTTGTGTGGAACTGTTTTCATTGGTGAAATAGAGCAAAAAAAGACAAAAGTGTCTCAAAATGTAAATAACCTAATATTAACTTTAACTGTTTTATTAAATCAGTATCACAATTGCTCTGATATTCAGGAAATAGCAGGGGGGTTTTTTTTGGGCATTTTTATTGGTTATTTTTCCCCAAGCCATAATTACATAAACTAAACTAAACTAGTCTATAGAGCCATAAAATAATAAATTATTATTATATTAAAAATGAGGTAGGATTGAACAATTTAACTCAGAAATTGCCAGTAAATTTCATGAATAATTACAAAGAAACAGCTAATAAAACATTGAATTAAACATGAAATTTTGAAGCAGAAAGACTGAAAATAGCATTGATTTTGAGGAATCCCTCATGTCTGAAGCACAAGCGCTGCACTTTCACACACTTTCAGCGCAGTATTAACACTACGAGCACCAGAACTACATTAAACACTCACTCACCTGTGAGCAGAAGACAGGTAAATGGGTTGTTGACGTGACGTGGCATTTTCTCTGTCACACATGACAAAAATGAATATAATTAGTATTGACATCATTTAAAATGCAGTTGTTAAAAATACTGCTTCGTTATTAGATTTTTTAAAGTGTTGAGTCAAATATCAAAACTGTCCTATGGTGTGACTCTCAATGGTTCAATAAATTACAACTTTGATAAATTAAAAAGAAAAGCATAAAAATGTTAATAAATTCCTCAGGCATAAATTTACAAGTGTCTTTTAGTAAATGGCAATCCTTTTTTTCCTCCATATATTTCTAAAAGCGTACGATCTTGATACATTTTGTCACAGAAAACTATGTCCTCCGGTGTGACGCCATACCCTGATATCAATTCCACGCACAAATTTAATTATTTGAAGGACCCCATTCAAGGTCATGTTACTGAAGTGCACATGGTTAGTTCTTGTCTCAGAATTGTTCAAATATTTAACTTTTTTGGAACCACTGAAAGTGTTAAGTTTTGTTGTCCTTTGGAGTGACACCCCTAAATTATATTTTTTGATAAAAAATTTATGTAAATCATGGAAAATTATGCAAATGTGTCTTGCTAACTGCTAATGACAGGTGAGCTACGAATAGCGAGGCCATGAACTGACTCAAAAGGCTGAAACATCCTATGGTGTGACGCCTGTACGGTCACACCAGAGGACAAGGTCTCTTTAAAAAGCATTTTAAATAAGATTGTTCAACTCCTTTTTATTCTTTTTTTGGTCATTTCAGTCTTCTTAAATGCAATAATTACACTGAATAAAAAAAAATTCTGATGTTTTGCAGAAAATTTGTACTGTTATAAAGTGTCGTGAAAATAAGCATAACATATGATGCTACTTTGTTTTTGAGAGAAAGATTTGAGGGAGAGATACGAGTGGGAGGGAGCGGACACGGAAGTACAGGGAGAAAATGAACAGGGATCCACACAGAAGGGGAAAGATCCTAGAGAACAACACAAAGTAAAAATATCGAAATGATGTCTTAAAAGGAGCAGCCGTATACTTTAAAAAATGTGATTTTTAAAAACATGGTTGATGATGTAACAAAATTAAATGTTATTTCTTCTTTAACAAACAAATTTAAAAAGATTTTTGGGTGTTAAAGTTTCAAAGATATTTGCTCTGTCGAGGAGTCGCATTTCATTTTGTTGATTTTTTTTTTTTTTTTTTAAATAAAAAAAAAAAATTGGTGATATTGTTTGCATCAAAATTAAATTTTCTTTCTTCTTTGACACATTCAAGATTAAATAAAAATACTTTCACGTAATACTCCTCACTCTTTAATGCAATAACTATTTTTGTCCTTTAGTGTGACGATGTATGGTGTGACGCACATAAAACAACCACAGATTTGTTTTTATGTCTAAAAATATCTTAAAAGAACAGTTGAGTATTGCAGTAGGGAGGTATAATCGTCACTCATCTTAAAATGATATAATTTTCAGCAGTTTTGAAAGCGTGACAGCAAAATTTGTCTCGTATTTATTAAAAATATCCAACAAGTCGTGGGGAAAAAATAATGTTTTTCATAATTTCATATTAAATAATAGCACCATATGAAAATAAGTGTCTAACAATGAAGATAAATCTCTCTCATGCTATTTGTATATTATTAAGAGTTTTTTTTTTTTTTTTTTTGCTATGTCACACCATAGGACACATTTATGTTACAGTTCAGTAAAAATGTTTAAAAAAAAAACTGTAAAAGAATTGATAAAGTTAGTAACCCCTCATATTTTCTCAAACATCAGACTTGACTTTATTTTTCTTAAAAATGTTGTTTTACAAAACTTTTTTACTGCCTATTTGTCAACTACCCAAATGTCATTCTCTCCATTTCTGAGGGAAAGACACAAATCAGCTTCATTTGCTTTATAATGCAAAAAATAACATCTAAATCAATCCTGTTATAATCGGTGTAAAGTTAAAAAACTGTTAAACTCTGTTTCTTACCTGTCGATGTTGTGATGTCTGTGTGATTGTGTGTTTGTGTTTGTGTTTCTCTGTCAGAACAGACTGATATCAGGATCATCCCTCTTCCTGCTCCTCCCAGCTTTGGTTTTCCTGGAACTGGTTATTTTATTTTTTTAGGTTTTGCTCTATTTTGCTTCCTTAACATGTCTTCTTTCAAACTAATGGAAAGAAAACATCAAAATACACATTTGAGTGTTTATTTTATTGCACTTTATCTGTTTGCACATGTAGATTTCAATTACAGTAGATCTTTTTAAAGGCTGTGAGTTTGAGTCAGAACTTCAGCAGATTCACACACACCAAACTTTACAGTTTTCTTCACATCTGTATGCCTCATTTGCATACTTTTATAAAACTACATTTTGAATAATGAATAAAAGCATTTTTAAAATGTTTGCAATTTGATAAATATGTTGTAATTTTTTACTCAGACAAATCTCCATTTTGGGGATTTCCTCATTTGTGGGGTGTCAAAAAATAAATATTGTCAAGTAAGAGTCCCTGTTTAGATGGTAAAGGTGTGTGTGTGTGTGTTAATGGTTATGAATCTCCTAAACAACAGGGAGAAGCGATTGACTCTCAGAAGAAACATCTAAAATAAAGCTGTTTCTTCAACGAGACATGAAGAAGTCTGCTGAGGTATGAAAGAGCACAAGTATATTTCTGGCTGATTTTTTGAGTAATTGTATAATGAATATCATTGATTATATTGAATATTAGTAATTATATTATTCTCATACTCCTCGCATGTTTATCTCCATTTGGATCAGCGTCACATTTGAATTGCATGTTTATCTTGATTTTTATCAGTCACATTTGAATTTTTTTCCAGCATTTTTTTTATTTACATATTTGTCATTTTTTGATGCAGATAATAGTCACAAGTGTCCCAGTGTCCCACAGGGATGAATAATCAGTTATGGTTCAGACTGAATCCTCAGGAAAAAAATTTGAATGTCTGCCGTTTTTCCCCAAGATGGTAGTGATGCTAAAAAAAACACGATCTAACCAGGAAACCAGGAGCGGTTTACAGTAACATGGAAAATAATCAGAATGTGAGTGTCTCTTTATTACTGAAGATTTTTTTTCTGGCTAAAAAGCAAAACGGGTGTTGTTATTGTCAACTAAAATCATAAAGAAAACACTGTTACTTGACATAAAACAAAAAAGTTTTATGCCAAGAGTAACATGTCCCTGCCGAACAGCATATGCTGGTTAAGGTAGGTTTTGGAGCTGGTCTATGCTGGTCCATTGGCTCTAGTCGGACTCTGTCGGGGGTTTTGGGCCAATTCAGCATGTAGAATCACTGCCGTGAGAGAAGTCAAGATGGTACAGACAAAAGGCTGTCATAATTTTATGTCATCTTACATGTACATTCGAATGCACGAATATTTTCATTATAACATAAGCCGACTGGAATGAAGATATTGATCAGCCTGATTGATTATTCAAAATGGTGAGCAAGCGCTGCTTTGTTTACTGTGTGTATATCTGCAGTCCTAGTTTTGATTTCACTTTTTGAATGACGCAAGTAGACTATTGATACCTGCTGATATAGACAGATATTTACCTACATGCAGGCACAGAACACAGTCGCCTTTAGTCATTTTGGTGTGTTCAAGCGCTGCTTTTGGCCGAGATCCAGCCGATGAGAGGCGACAACACAGTCAGCTTTCGTCGCCGCTAGTTCACATGGCTAAGCTACGGAACATGTTATCTATTTCTGATGCAGAAATGTTCATGCTTTCATGACGTCTAGACTAGATTACTGTAATGTATTACTAGATGGTTGTCCTGTTTCCTCAATAAACAAGCTACAGTTAGTGCAGCTGCTACAGTTCTTACCAGGTCAAGAAAATATGATCATATAACACCAATTTTATCATCTCTACACTGGTTACCTATTAAGTTCTGGATCGATTATAAAGCATTTCTACTGACCTATAAGGCTCTAAATGTGTACTTAACCGATCTTCTATCGCCCTACAATCCTTCACGCTCTTTAAGATCACAAAACTCTGGACTTCTGGTTGTACCTAGGATATCTAAGTCCACTAAAGGAGGGAGAGCGTTTTCACATCTGGCTCTGGAATAGCCTTCCTGATAATGTTCGGGGCTCAGACTCGCTCACCCAGTTTAAATCTAGATTAAAGACGCATCTCTTTAGCCAAGCGTTCACATAATGCATCTCATATCCTTGTACTCCAGTTATATCAGATCAACTGCACATCTTTGCTTAATGTTATGAACAGCAGCTACGCTAATCATTCTCCATTTGCTTTTCTGTTTTATCTCGGGACGCCCGTGACTAGAGAGTACATCAGCTTCAGTTTGGATCCAGCCTCTTATGAAGACCTCAGATGACCAACACCTGTGAAGAGACTGCGCCAACTCCTGCGAGGGCTTCAGATGACACAACATCTGGTTCAACATGCACATTCCCAAATTTCTATATATATTCTAATTATTGTTAAAATGTAATTCATTATTTCCAGGAGCTCATTGCTTCTACCTTCAGTTAAACCACATACATTGGACAGTCACCTCCGATACCAGATGTTGACATGCATTCCCTGTAAAGCTGCTTTGAATGATATGTATTGTGAAAAGCGCTATACAAATAAATGTGAATTCTTTGACGTCAGCTTGGTGTGTCCCGGGCTTTAGGGACGAAACGCCTGAGCCAGCCATCGCCCCGGAGCCCAAGCCCCACTGTCCGTCTGACCAGGTGAGTGAGCCATCGACATTGTCCGTCCTCGTGGAGTTCGAGGAGATGGAGGAAGACTCCATCCACACTCCCACCACTGAGGATGAGCTGCAGCTGGCCTCTGCAAACTGTTTTCCAAAGTAAGTTGGATCCCCGGCTCCGCCTCCAGCTTCTGATCCCATCACTCCACCTCAGTCCATGGACCTATCGGCTCTGGCTTGGCTCCTCCCTCCCTCGGCTCCACCAAAGACCATCATCCCTCCGGCTCCACCTTGGTGAGATATAGCCCTGCCTGTGCCATGGACTTCCGAGCCATCTGCTGTGCTCTGTCTCTCCACCCCTTCAGCTCCGTCTGGCTCCACCTCAGTCCTCAGGCACCCTGGCTCCACCTTGGACACTCGTGGCTGCAGCTCCGCTTTGGCCTCCAGGACCCATTTGCTCTCCGTCTACTCGTAGGGCTCCACTACCATCGGCTTCATCTCTGTCAGTCGTCCCCGGGTATCGTGAACCATATCTCCACCGTGGCTCCTCCCTCTGTCGACTCTGCAATGGGGCATCGCCTTGACTGGCTCCTCCCACCATCATCGCCAGCACTGTCTCTTATTTCCTGCTCTTTGCCAGTCCCTCGTCTTCCTCCAGAGCCCCCACCCTCCTTCCTCAGTTGGACTGTTTACGGCTGCATCAGTGACATCTTTAACTTGTCAGTGCTGGCAAGTGATCATGATAAAAGCGGGATAATCCACGATTCAGGTTGTTCTTTGCTTCCACGTTAAAATCACACAAAGGGTCATCACTTACATATTGTGTCGTATATTTTAACAAGATGTCTCAGAGTGGATCATCAGATATATAATGAATAATAATCAAAAAAACATTAAGTATTATTATTAAATTCTGGGTAACACACGCCCAAACCATGTCCATATAAGGGCTTTCCACACCTTTCGTCACTCGTGTCAAACTTCGCATCAAAAATATTTTATTATCTTTTGTTTTGAGGTGAAATGTGTTTTGTTAAATGCATGAAAGCTTTAGTTTTGCCTTTGTGCAGCTTGTGTCAAATATGCAAATATGTGACATAATTCCTGCCATCCTATTCAAATGCAGCACACTGTTTTCATGTACAGTCAAATAATATTTCAGTGATTTACGTCAAAAAAAAAAAAAAGTGATGTCACAATGCAAATAGTGATCAGTGAATAGTGATAAAAATATCTAAACAAGCAAAAGTACTTCCGATATTAAGTGTTGTTTTCTGATAAAATCATCCAAATTAAGTGACTTTATGCTTAAAACAAGTACAAATATCTGCCAGTGGGGTCAGAAAAATAAAGGAAATGTTTAGAGGAGCGCAGTAAAAATCCTACAATACATGAAATGCACATTTTTAAAACATCCTCAATGAGTTTCTACATCTTTCTAAAACAGTCTTTAAATCTTTCCAAGACATGTTTAAAATAAAAACAAAAACTAGATTTGAATTTGATGATCTGACCAAAGTTTTTCTGCTACTTTCCATTAGTTTAGAGGGTTCACGGTACATTTTTGAATTGCACTGGCGCAGATCAGGTATTTTCAATTAATTGAGCTTCATGCTCGTGCACTGAATTGTGGGATTCATAGCGGACCAAAGAGCGTCCAAAAGCTGTGAGTCCATCATCATGGCTTTGGCCAAAGTGCGCTTTGACGGTACTTGTTGGACCTCCGCTCAGGAGTGCGTCTGTAGCCAGGCTTCCATCCAAGGATTTTTTTGCGAAAAAAGATTTAGCACTTTCAGTTTATTTTTAGCACATAAAATCTTTCTCAATAGTTCAAATGTCACAAAAATTAGTTTTGAAACACTTTTTGTTGAGAAAAAGGGCTTTAACGCAAATAAATGTGGTGTCACATGACAGAACTAGCCTATAGCGTACATGCAGCGCCCGCGCATTCGTTGCTCCCGTTAAAGCACCGTTTCTCTGTAGATTGTAGTTCAGAGGTGCATCACAAGGATGAGTATGAAAATACTGTCTTGAAAATCACAATAATAAGTGGGGTGTCTGTTAAATTAAGGAAGAGTGTTTCGTGTTTTCAACGATGACAAAACGAAAGGTAAAATAAAATACAGAACTTCTGTATCTGAATAAATAAAAGTAATGCCATGAAATCATGAGTCTGTTTCGATTTAATGATCAGAAGCAGTTCTAGGCTACATGACAAGTGAAAATCACAAACATGACACTTGTATACAAAATAGTTTTATAAGAACAATTTATTAATTTAGAATTTTATCTCAAATAAATTGGGAAAATAAAGTAGTTGACACCAAAAAGCTCTAATATAATTTTAGAACTATTATGTGAGAATAAGCCTCAGTTAAGCTAATGCAGACCAGCAGCGATTTGATGTTTTTGATGTTATTAAACTCTGAAACCAGAACGAATAACATTTTTTGCTTTTAATGATCTTTTGCTTTGAATGCGTTCTCAGCCGCGTCAAATCGCGACTGCATGTTCAAGGTGTTTAAGACTGTTCAATAAGCAAAGACTGAATATTTTACTGTACCAGTGTTTTTATGGACCCTAAACATTTTTGCATAGCGGACAATTGAGCTGCTCTGTGTCCAAACCTGCGCTTCATCAAATAAAGGCAGTTAAGCCCTTTCAGACGTGTTTTTCCACTTCGCCGTCGTCTTATTGTTTCCTATTTAATAACATTATATGTGAAAACATGCAGTACTGGCGAATTACTCATTACTCTGTACATTTTACAAATCGGATGCAAACAATACGAATTTACGATATATGCAAGATTATGTATGGAATCGGCTCAAGGACAGATTTTTTTTAGCGATATAACAAAACTTATGCGACAATGCATATTTTTAGGGATGACGTCATTACGCACATAATTTTATCGGAAAAAGTCCGACTGGATGGAAACAGCCTTGAGACAGGAAATTTCGCAAATATTTTTTTGTACATATTTGCTTTGTCGATAACAAAACTGGATGGAAACTTGGCTTGTGTGGCACTGAGATGTTTTTTACAACTTACCCCTTTTTTAACATCAAGCACATCCTGCTCTTTTTCTCATTCATGCATTTTTCTTTATCTTTTTAACGTGTCAATAACTACTTGTTGGATCGGATGGAATCCCAATGTCAGAAATATCAAATCCAGCCAAAAGATCAAATTGTCCGTATTTTGTTAAACAATAACGGTATTAAAGACCAGACAACTTCTATTAATATTACTGAAAGAACATTTGTTCATAACTTAGGGTTAGGGAACCTTGAGAGAACCTTGCCAGAACGTTCTGAGAACGTTTCCAGGGTGAAGAACCACACACACACACACACACACACACACACACAAAAATCATGTTGCATGTTCAATTTTGTCTTGTCCCCTTGTTAGACTTCTTTTTTTATCAACATTGTTGCCAAATTATATTTAATAATGTTGAATAATAACACTGAAACCATTTATATCGGTTGCATTTATTGATTTAGCAGAAGTGATTGTCCAAACATGGAGTCAACAATATTAGCAAAACATTTTAACTGTATTGTTCCATCTTTATGATATTTTTCTGCTGCATAACCAAAACATCTTTAAAAAAAGCAAAGTGCATCTTTGAGTTTTCACTGTTTATTGATTAAACTGAATGGGCTTTTGTCAGCAGACCCACAGTACGCTGTTCAGTTATTTTCTGCTTTGCAAAAATACACAAACATTTTAATGAAAGAAAATGGCTTTTAAAATATCCAAAAATAATGACATGAACAAAAAGCAATATTGCTTTGCAGGAACAAAATTAGCTTTAACCAAAAAAATGAAAACAGTTTGCCTAATTTACTCAAAGATTGACATTACAGTACGACTTTCTGCAAATCTTTGAAACAATGCGTATGGTGGAAAGCGCTGTACAAATAAATTTGATTTGGCAGGCAGTACACAACAGTAGTTCATATGAGTCGTGCGTCATTTTCCAACACGGTATTTAGGTTGTTATTCACTGATAATCTTCTCCTCTGGGACATCGATGAAACACAATAATATCTTACGTAATTCACTGAGCACACGGAGTAGAAGAAGCCGTATGAATGAGGGTCCGGCGTCACACAATGACAGCTAATGTGTTTCTCATGATTGTTGTCTGATGCGTCTCGAGAGGATTCGAGCTCTCAGAGGAAGAGGCTCATTAGAGCTGATGAGTGTCATACTTTAATAATGAGTTCACACACGCTTCAATGAACTCCTGATCTCGTCCCGCATGAATCCGATCATGTTCATGTTGAGCGGGATGTTTTTAAAGGGGATTTCAGTCAAGTCAAGCCGCCTCCTCATGTGACTCTGTAATCCTGTGACGTCTAGTTTTAGTCCAGATCCTCATTAGAGTTAATCTCAACATTTACCTAATTACTGTTTCCTAGACTACTGATTAAGATGGATTTATAACTCACACACTTGTGTGTGATTATTCAGACAACATGCAGGGCTCAGTTTCATGTTTACCCTTAGAGATCAGTCTTAAATCAGCTGAATCATCATTAACAGAAACAACACAAAACCAATCAGCCATCTAAAGCCAAAACACAGACAGTGTGACGAATGGCTGTTGTATTTATACTACTGACCAGCAGAGGGCATCCATCTGTCTATCCATCATACAGGAGCCTCTTTTCATAATAAAAGACCTATGATGGAGCAAATATATAAATGCATAAGGGTGGCATCTTCATACAGTGTTCGGCTTGTGCTGAGTTCAGACTTGTGCAAACACGAGAACATCACGGCGTCCGGTGCGGCCACAGACCGTTCTCTCTCCTGAGCCACGGGGAACGCCAGCTGGGCTAAATCAAAGAGTGCGGATACATGCTTTATGGGCCGCGTGCTGATGTCAGAACTACAAAACCCACAGTGCTGCCTTCATGGAGACACTGGAGGAGGTGATGCAGTAAATTTAGTGTGGCTAAAAGCAGGCAAACATTACTGACGGTGTTTAGTGAGACTCTTCAGGTCTGTTCCAAACCCTAGAGAGGCTTGCCATCCACAGGGTAGAAAACAACATTATTCTGCCTTGTAAGACGCCTCATTTTGCTCAGATTTTAAGGCAGTATTGCATGTTACTTTCATGGATAAATCAGTCCCAGAATGCATTCTGGAGCTCAGTGTAAAAAGATGAAATATTGTTGGAGGAAAGATAACTTTTTTTTGTTCAAAATTGAGGCAATTTCAATCCTTCTTCCAAAATCCTTCTTTTTTTGTCTTACACTGATTCACTATGGTAAGCCTATTATGAGCGTTTATATTTTAGACCTGATGGGATGGTTTTCGCTGGGAAATTGCATATATGCGTCACTCACGTGTGCGTCTCGTCACATCCGTAAAGCCACTTTGATGCGTGTCTGGTGTGGGAGTGGCATACAGTGTTGCCAAGTCTGCGGTTTTCCCGTGGAATTGGGCAACTTTAACGATGTTGCTGTGGGTTGTTTTTTATGTCTGCAGGTTGAAGCAGTCCCATATAACATGATATTTAGCCCCTGAAATGCGAATTTAACCTGGAGGGGACCACGTTAAAAAGTGGATTTTATTTTATTTAGTACTGAATTAGTTTTCATGAGAAGTTCAATGTGCGTAAATATGAACAGTGTACGTAATTATTAGTGAATGAGACCCAATGTTCTTCCGCAAAATGCATTCAGTTTTGTTTTTTGCTGTTAGAGGGGCAAAAGTTACCTTTAATGAAATACATGAATTTTTTTGCATTGTGACACTGGTGGTCTCATTCATTAATAGTTGCGTAGATTATTTCATATTTGTACGCACATTTGAACTTCTCACAAAAAATCTCCGCATAATTTGCAACACGTTCGTACGCATGTGAATTTGTTCTTCACATCGTTCTGATGTTATTAAATTTGGAGTATTCTAAATGAGCGGCCGCGTGCACGAGGTTAGTCATTTGCATAACACACGCCCAAACCATGTCCATATAAGGGCTTTCAACACCTTTCGTCACTCGCGCCAAACTTTGCATCAAAAATATTTTATTATCTTTTGTTTTGAGGTGAAATGTGAGCTGGACATGTTTTGTTAAATGCATGAAAGCTAAAAATCCATATATAAGATAAAAATTTCTATGAATGTCGATAATATGCTCAGTGCAAACTCAACAGCATTTCAAATCCTGCCAATACAGCAGTTTCCTGGCAAACAAACACACGGTTGACTGCAGGGTTAATCTGCGTCTGGAGTTACATAAGAGTCCCTACAAACACAGACAATCACACAAAACAGCTGGCAGGTCGAAGTCTG
Organism: Hypophthalmichthys molitrix; assembly: GCA_037950675.1. Taxonomy (NCBI): domain Eukaryota; kingdom Metazoa; phylum Chordata; class Actinopteri; order Cypriniformes; family Xenocyprididae; genus Hypophthalmichthys; species Hypophthalmichthys molitrix. The sequence goes on along the minus strand of CM075513.1, from coordinate 29,313,855 downwards.
ATGCCTCTGAGTTACTTGTGACACAAATAGCCCAGTGTGGTCAAACATTGACTCCGTCTTAGAGTCGGGGGAAACCTCACTGCTAGAGAGAAAAAACAGGCCTCCTGTCTTCACAAACCTCATTTATTAATAGAGTCCTGTTGCATCATAACGCTGTCAGAGACCCAACGACAGCTATTTTAGTAGTATTGCGATATTATATTTTTTTATTATTATTTTGTAGTTATTATTATTAAGTTTTAGTTTTCATTACAATTTTAGTTCCTCAATCACTCATTTTTTGAACCTTAACATTCTCTGAACTGTAAGTGCAATTGTCACAACTGTTTTATCACAACTAGTTGCATGTGGTAATTTAATTCATGCTTTGAACCCTACTTATTGTGTCAATAAATTGGCCACCAAAATGAATTGTGTTTAAATGTTCAGAAAACTCCCGTAAAATATGACTTATTTTGCCACAGAAACACTGCAGGTGCCATTGGCGATGTGATGTAGGCGTGTTCAGAGACGAGACCTTATGCAAATGAGCAGCGATGTGAAGCAGCGACTACCAATGGTAGATGCTATGGAAGCTTGTTTCCGCCATGGAATAAGAAAATAAAAAAGGACTTTATATCTCGCAATTCTGACTATATCTCGCAATTCTGACTTTATATCGTAATTCTGACTTTATATCAAGCAATTCTGACTATAAATTCTGACTTTATAACTCGCAATTCTGACTTTATATCTTGCAATTCTGACTTTATAACTCGCAATTCTGACTTTATATCTGTTAATTCTGACTTTATATCTGTTAATTCTGACTTTGTCTCGCAATTCTGACTATAAATTCTGACTTTATATCTCGCAATTCTGACTTTATATCTGTTAATTCTGACTTTGTCTCGCAATTCTGACTATAAATTCTGACTTTATATCTCGCAATTCTGTCTTTATATCTGTTAATTCTGACTTTGTCTCGCAATTCTGACTATAAATTCTGACTTTATATCTCGCATTTCTGACTTTATATCTGTTAATTCTGACTTTGTCTCGCAATTCTGACTATAAATTCTGACTTTATATCTCGCAATTCTGTCTTTATATCTGTTAATTCTGACTTTATATCTGTTAATTCTGACTTTATATCTCGCAATTCTGTCTTTATATCTGTTAATTCTGACTTTGTCTCGCAATTCTGACTATAAATTCTGACTTTATATCTCGCAATTCTGTCTTTATATCTGTTAATTCTGTCTTTATATCTCGCAATTCTGACTTTATATCTGTTCATTCTGTCTTTATATCTCGCAATTCTGACTTTATATCTGTTCATTCTGACTTTATATCTCGCAATTCTGACTTTATATCTGTTAATTCTGACTTTATATCTCGCAATTCTGTCTATATCTGTTAATTCTGACTTTGTCTCGCAATTCTGACTATAAATTCTGACTTTATAACTCGCAATTCTGTCTTTATATCTGTTAATTCTGACTTTATATCTCGCAATTCTGACTTTATATCTCGCAATTCTGTCTTTATATCTGTTAATTCTGACTTTGTCTCGCAATTCTGACTATAAATTCTGACTTTATATCTCGCAATTCTGTCTTTATATCTGTTAATTCTGACTTTATATCTCACAATTCTGACTTTATATCGCAATTCTGACTTTATATCTTGCAATTCTGACTTTTTATGTCTCGCAATTCTGACTTTATAACTCGTAATTCTGACTTCATATCTCGCAATTCTGACTTCATATCTCGCAATTCTGACTTTATATCAAGCAATTCTGACTATAAATTCTGACTTTATATTTCGCAATTCTGTCTTTATATCTGTTAATTCTGACTTTATATCTCGCAATTCTGACTTTATATCAAGCAATTCTGACTATAAATTCTGACTTTATATCTCACAATTCTGACTTTATATCGCATTTCTGACTTTATATCAAGCAATTCTGACTATAAATTCTGACTTTATATCTTGCAATTCTGATTTTATATCTCGCAATTCTGACTTTATATCGTGTAGTTCTGACTTTATATCACGCAATTCTGTCTTTATATCTCACAATTCTGACTATATCTTGCAATTCTGACTTTTTATCTTGCAATTCTGACTTTATATCGCAATTCTGACTATATCTCGCAATTCTGACTTTATATCGCAATTCTGACTATATCTCGCAATTCTGACTTTTTATCTTGCAATTCTGACTTTTTGTCTCGCAATTCTGACTTTATATCGCAATTCTGACTATATCTCGCAATTCTGACTTTTTATGTCTCGCAATTCTGACTTTATAACTTGCAATTCTGACTATAAATTCTGACTTTTTGTCTCGCAATTCTGACTTTTATAATTCGCAATTCTGACTTTATATCTCGCAATTCTGACTATAAATTCTGACTTTATATCGCAATTCTGACTATAAATTCTGACTTTATATCTCACAATTCTGACTTTATATCACGCAATTCTGACTTTATATCTCACAATTCTGACTTTATATCTCACAATTCTGACTTTATATCACACAATTCTGACTTTATATCTCACAATTCTGACTTTATAACTCGCAATTCTGACTATAAATTCTGACTTTATATCTCACAATTCTGACTTTATAAATTCTGACATCACAGCAGCTGCCGTCAGAAGTTCCAGTTGAAGAATGCGTACAAAACTGCAGTAGAAATGAATCTGAGTGAGTTCGATTCACTGATAATCTTATTGCTGATATGTATTACGCCCAAAATAGCAGTGATTTTCTAAAGTTAAGTTAAGTAGATCATTGTACATGTGGACGGGCTTGAGGGCGTGTGCAACTTTAAATGCATATTTGGCTGCAGCTGATGCTACTGTCTCTGTGTTTGGGCCTTTTTCCATGCCATTTTTCAGGGCAGTGTCTTCAGTGTTGGCAAAGGAGTCCTGTCATTTTCTAAGTTTAGCTCTGGCAGAGGTGACTGATTCCTTAGTCCTGACGATTTGGCTCTTTAATGTTTTCTTCATGTGCGTAACGTCAATATAGAACAATAGAGAGACATAAAATCCCCCTCCACCGGCCTCAGAGTTTTCAGACAGTCGACCACCATCCCGACACATGAAACTGTTTGGAAAAAATGTGGGTTTTTTCCCTTTTACAGACTCAGACTTGTGGTGCATTGACTCATTGATTTGCTCAAACACTGTTTGGCTTCCATTTGCTGTCATCAGCGCTCCTGTCAATCAAATGACCATCAGGTGGTTTCATTAACAGCAGGAGCATGAGGGAACCTGTGTTCTGTCACTATAGTCTAAACTATCTCACATGTATTGGTCTTAAACAGGCAGGGATTACCCATCAGCCCGGGATGAGCATGTTCAACTCTTACCTGAACTCAGCTACTCTCATTTATCTTCCATCTGTCAGTATGCAGAGGGAAACGAGTGTTATATTCCAAACACAGTCTCAGAATTCCCAACAAAAACATGGAGGCTGCAGGAAAAGCTGTATTTGCATGAGCTGGTCATACCCCAGCCAGCAAAATACAGTGTATTTGAGCCTCACAGTTTATGAAATGGTTATTTTATTGTTTAGCTGAAATATGTTATTGAGACGTGGGTTTGGCAGACAGATTTCAGTAGATGGATCTCGGCAGGAAGGTCGATGAGTGGCTTTGTTTGAAGTGTAGAACGTTTCAGATGTCAGAACTGAACGCAGGTTATGTCTGTCAAGACACGTGAAAGAAATTACTTGTCCTTCGTCAACTCTGTTAAACAGCTCTTGAGGGAGGAATTACGACTGAAAAAAAATCTGGTGTGGAAACTGTTCTCATTCAGAAATTGCTTGTGTATTTCACAAACAATTACAAAGAAACAGTTAGAAAATACATTGAATTAAACACGAAATTTTGAAGTAGAAAACTGAAATATTGAAGCTTGTTTCCACCATGGAATAAATTCAATCAATTCCAAGTTTATAACTCGTAATTCTGACTTTATTCCTCACAAATCTGATTTTTGTTCACAATTCTGACTTTATAACTGACAGTTCCAATTGTGAGATAAAAAGTCACAATTACCTTTTTTTATTCCATGGCAGAAACAAGCTTCCATATAAATAGTATTTTCATGTAAAACATACTCCAATAATAGTTGTTTCATTTACAACTTTGAAAATTTTGTCTTATTTTATCTCATAAAATGCATTTCTCTTCTGCTCCCTCCATCTTTACACTCATAATTAACTAGATTGAATCTAATTGTCTAAAACTTTTGGAATCCTGTGGAATTTGACCTCTGAATACACGTCTTTGATCAGGTAAGTGGAAACTGCTTGTGTCTCATTGGACGTGACCTCTGAACTCTGAGTGTCATGTTCTTTCTTTAAGCATTTATATGGCTTATAATATTTACAAAAGATTGCATAAACAATTAACTCGTTTTTATTTTCAGCAGAAGAATCATCCCTCTGGAACCCTAAACGTTCACTTTTAGATGCAATTGTAGCTCGGTCGCCTGAAGACGATGAGGGACAGAAGATGATAACGGATGCTGCGACCCCCTGCCACGATGGCTGCGGATCCTCTTGATTATAAATGAACATGAACGGTCAGGCAGTGCTGCTATTGACCTGTTTATGAGGGAAGAAGAGCGAGGACAGTACATCGCATACAGGCGCGCGCGGTCGGGGGCATCGCCTCGCTGGGAGAGAACATTTAAAGATAACAGTGTTCTGCAGGAAATCACGAGTCGTGAAAACACTCACACGTACATGTAAACACAATTAGAACGACATTACATACATGCACAGAAATAAAAATGGCCTCAAGTTCTGAAGATGCTGTGAGTGGGTGACTCATTTGTGTCTTAGGAGAATCATCTGCGATTCATATATGAAATGATGCATCCCATTGCACTGTAAAATAATTTTTGAGTACAAGAAAACACTATTGCAGTTTTTCTTCTTCAAAATTTCAGGTTAATTCACACTTGAAATAGTTAACCCTGGGTCATTCTAAACCCCGGGTAAATGGAATCCTGGGTTATCTTGCTTCACGTTTACACTGCTCATAATTTACCCGGGGTTAACAGTCAGTCCTGTTTCACACTGTAGCTGGATCAGTGATAAATGAGTTTTTTAAACCCTGTAAAAAATATAATGGAGATATAATTAATTTTGAAGTTTTAAGTGTTAACAATGAGATTATGTGGTTTTTATAATCAATTAACACAGCTTTTGTCATTTTTTACAAGAATTTGTCACCAAAAAAGTCATTCGGTTTAACCAAAATTTTGGTTTTACCGAATGACACTTTTGGTTTTACCGAATGACGATATTTTCAAACAATGCTAACAGGCTGATATCTAGCTAGCTAGCAAAAGAACAATCAAACATTTTATATTTAGTACAAGTTTTTAAAATATTACAACATTTTCCATGTTTTATAGCGGTTGTACCGAATGACCTGATGTTTCGGGACATGCGTATGATCAAGTGAAAACATGAATTTTTCAAATAGTTAAGAGAGAGTTAGTTACTTTGCTTCATGACCATGTGGTCCTTTGCAGGTGTCTGAATGATGTCACATCCTGTCACATGACTCGATCCAAAATGGTCCCTTTATATTGGTTACTCCGAATGACATCTATTTTCCAGACGTTATTTCTCATAACAAAGCGACGACTTCTACACATAATTTTAACACCATTTTGCACTATGTTGATATATGATGTTATAAAATCATGCCAGAATAAAAAACATATGCATTTATTACATTTTAAGATATTTTAATCACAAATGAAATGTCTGTATTGGCCTTTGGACGGTTAAACCGAATGACCTTTTGACACTTCAAAATCTTTAAAATACCTTTATATGTAGAAAAATATAATTAAAACCTTTTGGATTCAATAAAAGAGATCTAGTTGTACTACTTTACATACTTTGGATGTCATATCCTGTTTTTTATTATTATTGAGGCCCAATGACCCGTCGTGTCATTGACAAAGCTACATTTCAAAACCCTGGGTTAAGTCGTTATTTGCATATTAGCGGTGTCAGTGTCACTGATTGGACGAGCGCAGCGCACAATACGTTAATAAAAAAGTTGTACTAGCATAGCACATCCTTATATATTTCAAAGTTTATACTGATTTAATAGTACAAACTTTTCTGACTATAAAGGTAAGAACAAAACGATCTCTTCTTCACTTCAATTGGCACGTTTTCCATTTGATAATCTTCTCATCAAAGGCTAAAACTACATTCAACACACAGTGTCATCGAGACCTTTTTTCCCATTGCACTGCCCGCGTCTCGCGTTTTTCCAAGCAAAAACACATTTTGTGTGAATGAGCCCTCAGTGGAACGAAAGAAGCGCAAGGTCTATAGATGTGTTTGTCAAAAGCTGAACTCATTTTTGTAAAGCCGTATCATGCGTGAGACGCTGCTAGTGTGTTTACACTGAATAAGGGGCCGTTCAAACTGAACGTGTTTTTCCATTGTGTTTCTATGTAAACACGCACTTGACGGACGTCTTTTGCAGCGTCTCACGCATGACATGTCGTTCTAAAAATGCGGCGCTCAAGTTAAAATCAGTTCAACTTTTAAAAAACGCGTCTCAACCTTGCGTTTTTCTGCCCGTGTTCTGTATGAACAAGCCCTAACGGTGTAAAAGTAGTGCAGTGGAATTGAAAAACGCATTTGTCGTTTTGCACTGAACGTTTGGCATGAAGTGCAAAAGCGACTCTAATCCCGCTTCAGACGAGGGTTTCATTACCCGTACGAGGAGTTTGTTTTGGAAACATTTGAATCAAAATGAAATTGCATTTGCAGACCATTTTACTTCCATAATGTGATATTTCCAAGTGAAACTGAATATTTGATGATAAACATGTAGTGCAGGACTGGATTTCATACATCAGGAGCTGATTAAGTGAAAAAAGGGTTTTATATGGTGGTCATTGGAGAAAAAAAAATAATTTCTACATTAGCTGAAAAAAAGAAATGGCATTTAACAAAATTATTATTAATTCTGAACGATTACCAGGAAAAAAAGTCTAAATCGTGAAGGTCATAAAATGTTAAAACAAACATCTCAAGAAGATGGTGGATGGAAGCTGAAACGTCTTATTTCTTTTCGTTTGTCCAGCGATTTTTATTTGTTTGAACAAAGCGAACCTGTTTTTTTCTGTAGGCTAGAATAACGTGCCTGATGAATCGTTCACAATAAGACCAGGAAGAAAGTCAATTTAGCTCAATATACCACATACAATATCTCGCAGTGGATCTGAATTTTCTCATATTAGTTGAACTAACGGGCGGCGCGCCATGTTTACAAACGAGTTTTACTGCACACAAACCACTAAATCTGATCGGACAAATCCCAACATCAGGCTGGTTTCCCCCGTAGACAGAGTTTGTGTTTGTTTTCAGTGAGTAATTTTTTTAAAACTCAGTTTTTCATATATTCTCAACTGGAAGTCATGAATAAATAAACGATCTCCTGACATTCTCCTCATTCTTGTCCATTGCCGATCCTCCGCTTTACTGGAACGTGATTATTGATTCATTCATCCTGCATCAATCAGTCATGATCAATACACCAGCCCTGCTGATCCACACACATCTGACCCAATGTTTCTCCTGCAGGATTCATTAATTGGCGGAGTTTTTGTTTATTTCTCTTTTCATTTGTTTGGCTGTTTTTTAAACATTTTGTAGGACACTGTTAGTTCACATAAACTGTTCTCTATCACTACAGTAGCTGAAATAAAATAAGTGTACCTTTTAATATTTTATTGCATTTCAAGTAATGAAAATATTTTTTATTGTTTTACTTTTAGTTAACGGCAAAAAATGACACTCCAGTCTTTCTGCTTCAGAATTTCTCGTTTTATTCAACATGTTACTTTGTTCTCATCCATAAAACTTCCTAGCGATTTCTGAGCGGTTACACTTGTTTCTACCACGTTCCTTTCAGTGTGTAATAACCCTGTGCTGAAACATCTTTTTACAGCAAATCTCATTCCAGCGTTTCCATCAAAGCTCTTCTCTTCTCGTTCTCTTCACTCCCACACTCTGTGTTTGTTTTTCCAGCTGGATGCAGGAGGAGGAACGCAGGGAGAGACGGCCGAGCCGCACAGATCTCCTCCTGTGAGGCCGGACTGACGGCTCAGAGCGTTTCGCTCACCGAGCTTCGAGCAAGAGCTGGTCTGAAAGCACTTGGGTGTCAAGCAGACGCTGAAAGCTCTTAAATATGCCTGTTTGTGCACGAAACGCCTCGTTTTCCCACCGATCGGACTTACCCTTTGACCTGGGAAATACTTCAGCCCTTCCCCCCAATCCTGATCCGCCTCGCAGACACAAAGCTGACAAGATGGCCTAGATTCAACCCTCGATACAGGGAGAAAACATTATATCAGCTCGCTCATCCATGCAAACTGAAGTAATTATGTCGATTCATATATGTGCATTACAGAGTCAGAAAACAGTGAAATCTGACTTTCATTTTACAGTCATGCGGGTTTGAAATCGACATGAGGACGAGTAAATGACCCAATTCTCAGTTTTGGACGATCTGTCACTTTAAAGGCTTTCTGGGACGTTTGAAAAAAACATAACCCAAGTATTAAAGTTTGGAATGATTAAGAATATTTAGTTTCTGAAAGAGTCTCTTCTGCTCGTTAAAGCTGCATTTATTTATCGAAAATACAGTAAAAATTGTGAAATATTATTCCAATGTAAAACAGCTGTTTTCTATCTGAATCAAAGCTGGATTTTCACACACAAGTATTGATCTGTTTTCTTTCTCGAGCAGCAGATCATCATATCAGAATGATTTCTGAAGGATCATGTGACACTGAAGACTGGAGTAATGATGCTGAAAATTCAGCTTTGATCACAGGAATAAATTACACTTTATTATATATTCATATAGAAAACAGCGGTTTTACATTGGAATAATATTTCACAATTTTTACTGTATTTTTAATCAATAAACGCAGCCCTGATGAACAGAAAAGACTCTTTTAAAAACACTAAATTATTCCAATCTTTTGACCGGCAGTGTACAGTACATTAACAAAATGCCGAAAAGAGCACTTCATACAGTATATGAATCAGTTTTCCCTTCAAGAACAGCTCCAAACGGAGGTTTATCCAGATTGATCTCTGGAAACTATAGCAAAATAAACACAAGCATACAAGTAATGTATAGGCATTTCAACAACACCACCATTCCTGGTCAAAGGCCCTCATACACACCCTAAACACAGGATGTGGCCCCGGCGGGAGCAACAATGTTCATACCACGTCCCAGGCGAAACGGACAAAAGAAATGCTGAGGAAAATGAGGCCAGTGACGCTCCGGGCAGCGAACATAAAGACGAGGTCAGAAGTTTAACCCAAGCCCCCGTTTCAGGTTTCAGCTATGTGCTAATGTGACCATTGTTTACCACACACACACACACACACACTCACACACACAGGTCTTTCTCTGTACATCAGTACAGTGGCAGGAACATATGGAATCAGTACTGAAATAAGATTCCCGCCTCTGCGTCTGCGGCGTTAGATTTCAGGTTCATGTGATCTGCTGTATGTGTTACACAGGAGACACTCTGAACCTACACATTATTCTCAGTATATACTGGATTCTGCCTGGAATTTGGAACATAATTAGGGGCTAATCCTATGGGAGCCTGATGGGAATTTCCCAAGGAATCACACAGGATCCCACTGGATTAGTAGGAAATTCCTTTAGGATTTTTTGCTTTCAAATAATATTGTCCAGCTAAACGTAATCACAGAAGAGCTGTATGAGTTTAAAAAATATGATCTTTAATATCAGGCTGTGCATATATACACACTACCGGTCAAAAGTTTGGACACGGTGAGATTTTTAATGTTTTTAAGGCTGCATTTATTTAATTAAAAATACAGTAAAAACAGTAATATTGTGAAATATTATTACAATTTAAAATAACTGTTTTCTGTTTGAATATATTTTATAAAGTAATTTATTCCTGTGATCAAAGCTGAATTTTCAGCATCATTACTCCAGTCTTCAGTGTCACATGATCCTTCAGAAATCATTCTAATATGATGATCTGCTGCTCAAGAAACATTTATTGTGTACAATTGTACAAAATATTTGTGTACAATTTTTTTTTTTTTTTTTTCCAGGATTCTTTGATGAATAGAAAGTTCAAAAGAACAGCATTTATTTGAAATATAATCTTTTGTAACATTATAAATGTCTTTACTGTCTTTTGATCTATTTAATGCATCCTTGATGAATAAGAGTATTAATTTGTTTTCAAAAAAATAAAAATTCTTACTGACCCCAAACTTTTGAACGGTAGTGTATAATGTTACAAAAGCTTTGTATTTCAGATAAATGCTGTTCTTTTGAACTTTCTATTCATCAAGGAATCTTGAAAAAAACTGTTTTCAACATTGATAATAATCATAAATGTTTCTTGAGCAGCAGATCATCATATTAGAATGATTTCTGAAGGATCATGTGACACTGAAGACTGGAGTAATGATGCTGAAAATTCAGCTTTGATCACAGGAATAAATTACTTTATAAAATATATTCAAACAGAAAACAGTTATTTTAAATTGTAATAATATTTCACAATATTACTGTTTTTACTGTATTTTTAATTAAATAAATGCAGCCCTGGTGAGCAGACGAAACTTCTTTTAAAAACATTAAAAATCTTAGTGTCCAAACTTTTGACTGGTAGTGTATATATATATATATATACACACACACACTATATTGCCAAAAGTATTGGGACACTCCTCCAAATCATAAAATTCAGGTGTTTCAATCACTTCCATGGCCACAGGTGTATAAATCAAGCACCTCGGCATGCAGACTGCTTCTACAAACATTGGTGAAAGAATGGGTCGCTCTCAGGAGCTCAGTGAATTCAAGCGTGGTACCGTGATAGGTTGCCACCTGTGCAGTAAGTCCATTCCTGAAATTTCCTCACTACTAAATATTTCACGGTCAACTGTTAGTGGTATCATAACAAAGTGGAAGCAATTGGGAACAACAGCAACTCACGAAGTGGTAGGCCACGTAAAATCACAGAGCGGGGTCAGCGCATGCTGAGGCACACAGTGAGCAGAAGTCACCAACTCTCTGCAGAGTCAATAGCTACAGACCTCCAAACTTTGTGTGGCCTTCAGATTAGCTCAAGAACAGCGTGTAGAGAGCTTCATGGAATGGGTTTCCATGGCCGAGCAGCTGCATCCAAGGCGTGGGATGCAGTGGTGTAAAGCACTGGACTCTAGAGCAGTGGAGACGTGTTCTCTGGAGAGACCAATCACACTTCTCTGTCTGGCAATCTGATGGACGAGTCTGGGTTTGATGGTTGCAGGAGAACGGTACTTGCCTGACTGCATTGTGCCAAGTGTAAAGGGGGGATTATGGTGTGGGGTTGTTTTTCAGGGGTTGGGCTTGACCCTTAGTTCCAGTGAAAGGAACTCTTAATGCTTAAGCATACCAAGACATTTTGGACAATTTCATGCTCCCAACTTTGTGGGAACAGTTTGGGGATGGCCCCTTCCTGTTCCAACATGACTGCGCACCAGTGCACAAAGCAAGGTCCATAAAGACATGGATGAGCGAGTTTGGTGTGGAGGAACTTGACTGACCTGACCTCAACCCGATAGAACACCTTTGAGATGAATTAAAGCGGAGACTGTGAGCCAGACCTTCTCACCAACATCACTGCCTGACCTCACAAATGAGCTTCTAGAAGAATGGTCAAAAATTCCCATAAACACACTCCTAAACCTTGTGGAAAGCCTTCCCAGAAGAGTTGAAGCTGTTATAGCTGCAAAGGGTGGGTCAACTCTATATTAAACCCTACGGATTAAGAATGGGATGTCATTAAAGTTCATAAGGCAGGCGTCCCAAAACTTTTGGCAATATAGTGTGTGTGTGTGTGTGTGTGTATAAAACATGATACAATTTACCTTGTTGTTGAATGTCCAAAAAAATCAGTTCATATTACTGGTAATTATATAATAACAATAATATTATAGTCATATTGATTGGTAAAGGAAAATCCCAACAAATTATGCCATAAATTTCGATAAAATACACATTTTTGACATCATCCCCTTATTATACTGCTAGAATCGCATTGTTGTTGAATGTCCAACAAAATCAGTTTATATTACTGGCAATCAAATCCTCCTCCTCATCATCATCATCATCATCATTATATAGTCATATTGATTGAAAAGGAAATCCCCACAAATTATGCCACAGATGACACTAAAATTCTCTCTGACATCATCCTCTTATACACAGCGAAATCACTGTATATGAACAATATCAGTTCATAGACCAATCAGATAATAAAAATAATAATAATAATATACATAATAAATAATAATAAAGTGATTTTTACCCAAAAGTGCCATCGCGTTCTTTGTGTCCTGACTCCACAGGTCTGCTTTCTGACCTACTTTTGATATTTTTAACTTTTTAAACACAGAAACACTGTGAGGGACAGATTGTTTACCTCTTAGCGGCTGAGCAGTGACGTCAGGACACACCCCTATAGGGCAGGGGGCGGTGCCCGCCTTTGCAGTCAGTGGTGCGCCATTCGGCCAATCGGAATCGAGCTGTCAGGCGTTTTGCCCAATCAGCGGAGATGGTGTCTCAACGGACGCCTGTGATTGGCGGTCTATATCTATAGATATGCAGGCGGAGGGCGGGGCGAAGTAAAGCTGCTGTCCGTCTAGCGCTGGTTTATCTGGAGAAAGAAGAAGCGATCGGTGGGACTAAACGAGTTTAACTGCGGCCTGCTGGTGGATTCAGTGGATGATTATAGAAACAAGTCTGATTAACTCTGGTAAATTATACTTTCATGATATTATAGTGTTTGCAGTGGAGGAAAGTGTGTTAGATCGCCGTAGTTGCCAATTTTTCAGCGAATATGTGGCCATGAAGCGCATGTGCGCGCGAGTGTATGTTTGTGTGCCTGTATGTGTGTGCGCGCGCGTGTATGTGCGACACACAGAACGGCATGATCACACTTACATCATCTTATGGAAAACAACACGATATTATTTCACATTTATATATCTATATATAAATGTGTGTGTGTGTGTGTGTTTTAATAGGCAAATCTAAATGTGAAGCTGGCGCGCGTGAACCCAGAGTAAACGGTGATGCCACATCAGGTACAGACACTTTCACTGCATTCACTGTTTCTCATCACATTTGATTGTGTTTTTGAGTTTCTCAGATGTTTTGCTCTGAATGTTAAGATCTTATTGTTTACAAATAGGAGAAGTGAAAGTTTTATAGTATTTGTTATTATTTCTATATATTGCACTTTTTTACTTTGTTAAATGAACACATCTTCAGCTGACTGTCTTTATTTATAGATCAAGACACAAAATAGACCAATGGCTTTTGGGAGTTCTTTATTAAACATATGTAATATTACAGATGCACACTATAATCATTCTGAGTCTGTCTGGAAGAAGATAATATTATTTTTTATGCAATTTATCTTTTTTTTTTTTTTTTTTTGGTGGAAGATTACAAATATAGTTGTAGACTGTGTGCTTTAAAACATCTCATTTATTTATAATATCAATCATTACATAATTTATTGGCCTTTGTGAAATTTCCAGCCCTGTATATAACAATCTTTAAAGTAATCTTGGAGTAACTCCACATGTGCCTTCAGGATAAATCCGTCTGTTATTCGAGTGATTGTTGGTGTTATTGAAGGCTCTTCTTTCCTCTTTATTAGTTCGTTTTGCTCTTTTAGACCATGTGAGATGGGATATTCGTCTGAAACTCTTGCCTCGGGCTCAGACGCACAAATGGATTTCAATATGACGAGAAATATGAGCAGGACTTCAAATGTTTGGAGTGTTTTCCGCCAAGCAAACTTTGTGTTTGTAGTTGTTATAGTGTCATATTGCATGTGAAGGTTTGTAAACTAATGCAACGTCATTGATTTCATAGTCTATATAGAGGAGAAGAGCATTTAGTTTGTGTTCAATGCATGTCTGAATGGAAAGAGCCCTTGTGAGTGATATAAGAGTATTTATTTTGTAGAAGAGTCAGTGTGTCGCAGGTTTTTTTCCTTCTGATGATACGAGATAAACTTTGCCCTGTTTGGCGTCTGTCGTGTTTGTGTTGTGTCAGAGCGCAGCCTTTGCTCCCTGTGATACAAGTCTTTTGTAGTCTAAAAACACGGCCGTGAGTTTGAACGGCACACGCCGACTGTGGTTCTGTGCGGTTGAACATGTGCCGCACACACCCACGCGCACGAGACTTTGCCAGTTTCAGGTGGTTATTGTGAACGAGACGGATTGTGTATTTAGTCGTCTGTGATTAGTGTGTTTGTTTTGCATGTCTGTAAACGATAGTCATGGTAAAGTTACGATGTGCCTGAGAGGAGGACATATTTGTTTTATATAGCTTATTACCTGACCAAAAGACCATGTTGGTATTGACTGATATTAGGATGTTTTAATTAAACACATCATTCTGAGTCTGCTGGTATTTTTTTCATTCAGTTTAAACATAGTTGTCCTTGATTGTGATTTGACTTTTTTTAACTGTAGTTAGTGTGATCATAAACAACATCTGCAAAGAGATATTTTCTTTTACAGAAATCGCTTTTTAAGCGGCAAGCGAGCTTCTTCCTGGGTTGGTGACATCAATAACCCTAAAATTTACATAAACCCCGCCCCCGAGAACACGCAACAAACGGGGCGGAGCCATGTTATCGCAATACAGTACGTTTTCACATTTTCAGTTAGTCTGAGGTAATCAGCGCTGAAACTCCGCCCTCTTCTTGAGAGCAGCAGCTCATTTGCATTTAAAGGGACACACACAAAAACGGCGTGTTTTTGCTCACATTCAATTTATTATTGACAAGCTATAATAAATGATCTGTGGGTATTTTGAGCTGAAACTTCACAGACACATTCTTACATCTTGTGAGAGGAGCATTATAGGTGCTCTTTAAAGTTCTTCTCTACAGAAGGTCACAAATAGTTAGATTTTTCTTGAGGCTTTCAAAAAGTATTGAATTTACAATATCAATCATCACATCATTTATTGGCCATAGTGAAATAAATGAAAAATAAATATTTTATATTTTACTAGCACAATCTGCTATTATGATCAACAGTCGTTAAATAGGATTGCTTTGGTTTGTGATTCATTAGCTGCAGTGTTACGGCGAGTGTTGATGCATATTAATAATGACTAAACGCTGAGGAAAAATCACCATGTGCAAAAACACCCTGCTGTGAACATCAGAAATCAGCATCCAAACGACATTACGGTCTTAATCGGAGGCTTTTTGTAGGGAAGTTCTGTGTTCGATGAGCTGCAGGTGTTGAAGTTCGTTGTGTCTGATGTTCTTGTGAAACACACAAAACTAACCTGGTCCTACAGTTATGAAAGCTGTCAAGTTTATGTAGTGGTTATAGTCATTTGGCTATAATTAATGCTAGCTGCTGTTAAGCCACAGTTAAGGCTGATTTATAGTTCTGTGTCGGACCGTAGCCTCTGCGCCGTAGGCTATGTTTCTGTTTTCATTTATACTTCTGCGTATATGCAGAAGACCAATCACAGCGCTTGTGGTCCACGCAGAATTGACGCGTTGTTACATTTTTGGAGAGGCGCACATCAGGCTGGAAGTTATGTTTTTTTGATTCTTTCTTTACGATAACAACGTTTTGGGGCCCTGAAAACGCAAACTTTTGAAGCGATACCTTTGTCGTCTCCATGTAAAATGACAAAAACGTGAATTTGTGAAAAGGATGACGTCATGTGCATGTGTGTTACGTGTTCATCTATAGGTGTGTAGTGTTTCTTTACAATGTGACATCGCCATCTACTGGCCTGGCAGCAGAATACAGTGATTTTAGACATTTTGGCGGATCCATGCGAACAGGGACAACGTTTGTACGTTTTCTGTTTTTAGTACGTGGTTGTCTTGTAATCGCACTCTTAACTACGCAAAAACGACAAAACCAGCTGTTTTGTTATTTTATCATGTACCGCTGCACGACAACTTCTTTTCTTTTTAAACTCTTGGATTTTAGCTGCGATTGCTGGAACTGAACAAGAGTAAATTATGTTCCAGAGAGGCTAAACTACTGAAAAACCACCAAACCAGCTCTTTTGGTTTTTATTTTATTGTTTTTAAGCAAACCGCTACATGTAGGGGGGAGCAGGGGCGAAAGTACCATTTTTCACAAAAATGTAATTTTAAAAGATAATGTTTTAGACCGCGATATATTTTTGCTATGGTCAATCAATACCAGGTGGTGTTTTGTACAAATGTAGAACGGCTTCAGCATAATTTCACTTTGAACATAAAGTGCACATTGTTACTTTCGACCCCGTCAGTTGGGACGAAAGAAACACAACAATACAAGCTAGATTTTTTGTGTCATGGTGCGTTCACACCAGACGCAAATGAAGCGTTAAGCACGAGTGATTTACATGTTAACTCAATGCAAAGACGCGAATAGACATCCTGCGGCGCGATTTGCGCGAATGACGTGGTGCGAATTGTGCGATTCACCCAAAATGCTCGAGTTGAAAAATCTGAACTTTGGCGAATATTTGCACCGCGTTAACCAATCAGGAGCTTGCTGTAGTAGTGACGTGATTACGACGTAGCAAGCGGAGGAAATCCAAAACAAAAATGGAGGACAAAATCATCGTCACTCTACGATACATCTTCATACTTTTATAGAAACAGGAATAAAAAGGATCTTGCTTGGAAGAAAGTGACAATCTGGTAAGTTGTAAAAAACGCTCTTTACTCAATTTGAGCTAAAAATATATATATATATATACATATTGAGACTACAAGCTAGCTAAAGCTGGCAAATTATTTTACTACGAGACTGGAGCCGCCTTCCATTATACGAATTTGCGTCTGTTATGAAGTGAATTTCACTCAAAATATTAAACTACGCTTGAATAGTGCGATTTATTCGCGCAAGTCGTGTCTGGTGTGAACGCCCCATTAGTCTTTTTATTAAATATACCTGACTGTGACCTTGTTAATATGTAACTGCAAACATATTTTGTCCTTTATCTTTGCAAAAAAATATTAAATTACATTTTCATTTTAAATTGAGAATTTCAGTTTCATCAAATGTTTCAAAAGTAACCCGACGGTACAAACTTGAATTGTTTAGAATTTTTTGGGGGGGCAATGTCAATTTATTTTATAAAACATTTTTTCAACAATATGAAAATTAATTAAATTAAATTAGCATAATGTAAATTCTCAACATAATGTAATAGCAGTCATGTTTCCAATCCTGCATACATTCAAAATATGCATAAAAACATCTGAATGGAAACACTATAAATTCATAGGTGGATGTGGAAAAGCTAAGGTATGGCTAAAAACTAAATGTGACGATGGTAAACGTAAACAGATTGAGTGAATAAATGGTGACATACAGAAATCAGCAACAGATATGTCCAGAAACGCCCTCTCATAAACATCTGGCTGACTCAGACCTCTGTCTGTCTCTCTGAGCCTCTCTCTTGGCATATTCTGTTAGTATAATATGACACAAACATGTTTTAATAAAAGCTGCAACGCAGAGAAAGACGCCACATTAGCAGAAGGACAAAAGAAACACTTGTTGTCACTGCAGCGGGACGGAGGTAACAAGTGTTACTTTCGTCCCGACAGGAACTCCTGATATTTTCATACTGAAAAACTGTACAGCACTAAATAACCTGTATATTGATCATTATTGTGACGCATGAAACGAGAAACACTGGAGGGTTGCGTGCTGAACGTGATGCTTTAACTTGGAATGCAATCGCTTTGTTACTTTCGTCCCGCTTCTTTTAGTTTTGTGTATTTTAGCTACGAACGTGCAATTGTTAAACACTGAAAAATTGCATTCAAGAGACTAAACTACTGAAACCAGATTTGTTTGTGGTTTTATGGTTTTATTTAGTCTGCTGTATGTTTGTTTAACAAGAAAACGCCATTAGCAAGCAAAGTCTAAATTACTGTTGTTGAATGCAAAATGTTTGTGTGTGTATGTGTGTGTGTGTGTGGACCACCATGAGGCCTCCACGTGACGCTGCTCAGCGAGATAAAACCGCTTAGCGACGAGTTTAGCATTCCCGCACTAATTGCCCCGTGATTGCACCGAGTGCTCAGTTTTACCAGCGTGGGTCCTGGAGTAGGTGCGTTTCCAGAGGAGCGTAATGGTTCCCATATGAGCCGGTGCTGTCGTGTTACCGTGGACTTACAGGAAGTCGTACTTTAATAGTTTGAGTGATTAGTCGTTTCCAGGGGCGATGGAACACAGAGCTGAGGCTGTTGGAGAGGCTGCGGTCAGATGTTTATAAGTGTCATTAGTTGCACATTTACTTGATTCATGGGATCACTGTTAGTGTAGTGAGATTTTATTTCATTAATTGCTCGTAGTGGTATTGCTGTGATCAATCCTCTGAAGATTCAGTGTTTGACCTCCAGACGTGAATGATTCCTCAAAATTCACCATGAATGGACAAAATGTTTGCGTGGGATTTGATTCCGGTTCACAAGCGTTAGCGCTGGATCAGATGTCCGTGGGTCTGTTATCGCAGGGACGTCGACTTTTCAAGCCCCTAAACATGATGTGGAACGAAACGAACTGTGATTGGTTGCTTTACATGTCAATCAAACTTCCTTTTGGGTGGTTGTGAAGCTCTAGGAATCGTGCCCAAGCAGTAATGCATGATCAAAAGTCGTCATGTCTTGACTAATTATAAGCTATTTCACTGTTAATTACAAACAACATGCTTGAAGTATAAAATTAATGCCTATTTATTGCATAATAAAACAAACTGGAAACACAACCATGCCTAAAAATGCACTTTTTTTTTTTTTTGATCTTTGTTCTGTAAAAGTAATTTAATATTAATTTTACACAATAATAACAGATAGAATATAATATTACTATTATACATTTTTAATAAATTAATTGTCATGTTAAGCACACACAAACGCACGATTCCTGCGGGGACTTGATTTCGCGAGACGCTCAACAGACGTCAGTTTGCGTCTAGACGGATGCGTTCGCCGCTGTGGAGGAATGTGAGAGAGATTACGTGAGTTGTAACGGGAACTCCTCTGCATTTATATGCTGTTCCGAGAGCTGTCAATCAGCCGTAGACACGCCCCCTCCTCAGCAGAGACTGGAAATGAGGCCACAGCAATAATTCATGAGAGGATGAAACGGCACAATTTGTACAGACAAAACTGATTGAATTTCATTTTAAATGCCTGTAATTATGTGTAATTTTAGAGGCAGTCTGTTATCAGCCGGATAAAAGACGTCCATGTGGCAGTGATAGAATACGTCATGTTGTTCGTTAACCTGAACGTGTTTAAGGATGATATTTAGAAAAGCTCGGATCAGGATCGAAAGAGGAGTTTTGGTCTGTCAGAGGAAGGCTGGGTACTTTCTCTCTCGCTGTGGTTGTCGTGGGGCCTTGCATCAGGGTACAGCTGAGGGTGGGGCTGCCGCGCTCTGATTGGCTGTGTAACCCGAGCCCTGAGCTTCTGATTGGCTGCTGGGTAACAAGCCCCCGTACGGGAGCCCGTCCCCTTCCTGTGTTTGCGCTGCGGGCGTTCACCCCCTCCCCCTCCCACAGGAAGCTGCTGATGTGATGGAATCCACAGGATGTTTCTAAGGGAACATGAGGGTGACGGGATACGGCATGTCTGACCCCATTCAAGAATTTCTCTCCCTCTTTCTTTCCATCTGTTTTTCTGTTTCAGCGTTCGTATTTTGTTTCCCTTAGAGACTCAGTTTGGGATTTAGAAAGATTCATCATGCTAATGATAGTTTGTGGATCACCACAGTCGTGTTCATCCGCCAAAACACCGTATTTATTACGTTAATCTTTCTGCTCTGAAATGGTCTGCTTTAAACACTGAGAGAAACTTTGTGTATTATCATTATTATATTCTTTTTGTTGATTTTGATGACTGTATAACCAAAGTTTTTATTATTATTTTTTTTTATTTGTAAAATTATTTCAAATAAATAGTTTTATATATAAATAAATTAACGAAACAATTGAAATAAAAAGTAAATAAAGATTTATGAAATCATTTAATTGATCTGTAATCAGTGTTTTACTCTGCTTTAAACACTAAGAAACTTTAATATTTATTTTTTGATGACTAATCAATTTTTTTATTAGCAAAAAAAGTTAAAAAAATAAACAATTGAAATATTTAAAAATTTAAAAAGTAAATATTTATTATTGAATTGATCTGTATTAGTGTTTTTACTCTAAAATGTGAGATCTGCTTCAAACACTGTAAGAAACTAAGAATATTTGTGTATTATTAGTAGTAGTAATAGTAGAAACTGTATTTATTTATTAAATAATTGTTTAAAAAATAAATGTAATAAAATAAAAAGTAATTAAAAATAAGTTTTAAAGTAAAAAAACTTTGTAAAAATAAATGAAAGAAGTTAAATAAATCAACAATTGAAATATTTAAAAATTTAAAGTAAATAAATATTTATGAAATAATTTCTTTATTGAATTTAATTTCTGTATCTACTTTAAACAGTGTAAGAAACTTTATTATTATTATTATTAGATTCATTTTTGATGACAGTCAGTAAACATTTTTATTAGCATTTATTTGTTTATTTGTAAAATTCTTATTTTTCAAATAAATTAAATAATTCAGATTTTTAAAAATAAATAAGTTAAATAATTTAAATATTATTTAATCATTTAATATAATAATAAACACTCAAAAAACATAATACTTCACTGATCCGCTCGTTCAGATCATTTAATTCAATTATTCTATTGTATTGTGTAATCCTGAATGAAGCGCATAAGTGTGTGTGTGTGTGTGTATGTGCGCGTGTGTGTGTGTGTGTGAATGACTGAGATTGGAGATGCGGCTGAACTCTGATCCTTGTTTCTGGTTTAAATGCAGCTGAAATTATATAAGAGGGGAAAAAACAATAATTTCAAAGGTAAAAACATGGTAATACCCTGGTACTTTGAAGGAAGAGTACTGTATGAATATGAGAATCATTTAGTGTCATGATAAATGTTCAGATTTGACTGAAAAGTTGATTCTCATCAGTGTAAGTTCCTGTTGTGACAGAAATGAAAGCAAACAGACAGGAAGAACGTCGTGACCTTTAGCCCACATCATCACTCACACCGTGACAGATATTCTTAGCATTATTATGTATACGTATTTCCCCCCTGAAGCTCCTTTGTATTTTATTATGGTGAAATGAGATGATCGTATCTGGCTGTGTGTGAGAGCCGCTTCATCACAGGAAGTGAAAGTGACTGGAGAGGATACAGTGTTTGTGTTCAAACACCTTCGTTAAACTCATTAAGACTCATTTACTCCGCTGCTGTTTCAGACGCAAAACCCTAAAACAGGAAATGATGCACAAACGTGTGACTTTACCACAGGAACTCAAGCGTTAATTAGTGCATGTGACATGCAAGTGATGGTTATTATATATTAAACCGTGTTGGGTGTAATGCATCAAGTAATTAATTAGCATACTGTAATTAACATTCTTCCTGTGAACACTGTGGTCAGTCCAAGAATAATTTATGTCATTTTATATTGTTTATTTGAAAGAATTGTTGTTGTGTTGTTCGAGGCTGATGAGGGATTTAGAAAGTAATCAGTGATGCAATACTTTATAGAGATAATTAGTACAGTAATCTAATTACACTGGTGAAGCTGAACCAACACTGATATTAAATAATAGATTAATGATTGTATTATAATTAACTAAAAATTTGTTGATTCTGTTTGAATCAGTTTTCACACTGCAAAAACAATATTTGATTTGATTTCCACTAAAATATGAACAACCTTAAAAATGGATTTTACTAAGATTGATTTTAAGAATCAAAATGGTGTAAATCTTTTTTTTTTTTTTTCTCAGTTTTCAGAGAATTTGATCTTGAGTTTTTGTTTGGCAAATAATAGTGTTTTCTAAAGAATAAAACTCAAATTACATTGTTTGATTTATGAAATTTATGCAAAACAAAAATATTATTTGTCAGTGGGATAAATATACTTTACTTTTTTATTATTAATTTTTATGTAGTTCTTGTTTTAAACCATAAATTTAATTAGAGTTATTTTTTCTTAAAAACAAAAGCCAATTTTCCAATATAGGGTAAGAATGAATAAACTGATTTCATCAGTATTATTTGTATTATTTATTTTTTGTATAGTCATTTCTAGGTTTAAACCATAAATCTTACAAAATTATTATTTTTTTAATTTAAAGGTTTTTTTTTTCTTAAAAAAACAACAAATATTAAAATATTTTAAGTTATTAAATTTATATTTTCTCTTGCAGGTCTTAATCTTGTGCAGTTTTTGCTTATCTATATATATATATATATTTATTATTATTCATTAATATATTAGTAGTATATATTTTGGGAAACAAGAATAAAATACTGAATAAGAACATTATTTTGCAGTTCAGTAACTCGACTAAAGCAGCAAAAACGGTTTACATAATTGTAAATGTCTGTGATGATAATAAATATTTCAGAATTGTTGTTTGTGATGCAAAAAGATGAGTATTATCAAAGACATGAAAGCGCTGGAGAAGTGCAGCATTAGACTGAGAGTTTCAGATTCTCTGAATGGATGAAGGAGCGTCGCTGTGAAGCTCTTGTTCTCGCGGTGTGTGGCGGAGCGTCTGACCGTCCACAGGAGGAGACGCGTTTGTACACAGTGAATGAAATCACTCTAAACCGCTCCGCTCTCTCTGAAACAAGGATAATGTGACCATTAAAACTCAAATTAAAAGCAGTGCATTTATATACATGACAAAATGACAAAAGGGTCTTTTTTTTTTTTTGGTCCAAAGGCCTTAATAATAATAAAAAAACAAAGATATGACACGACAAAGTATGTAAGATAGAACAACTAGATCTCTTTTATTCAATCCAAAAGGTTTTAATTATATTTTTCTACATATGAAGGTATTTTAAAGATTGTGAAGTGTCAAAAGGTCATTCGGTTTAACCGTCCAAAGGCCAATACAGACATTTCATTTGTGATTAAAATATCTTAAAATGTAATAAATGTATATATTTTTTTTATTCTGGCATGATTTTATAACATCATATATCAACATGTGCAAAATTTTGTTAAAATTATGTGTAGAAAGAATGTCCAGAAAAATGAATTTCATTAATGTCATTCAGAGTAACTAATATAAAGGGATCATTTTGGATCAAGTCATGTGGTCAGTATCATGTGACAGGATGTGACATGATTCATACACCTGCAAAGGACCACATGGTCATGAAGCAAAGTAACTAACTCTCTCTTAACTGTTTGAAAAATTCATGTTTTCACTTGATCATACGCATGTCCCGAAACACCAGGTCATTCGGTACAACCGCTATAAAACATGGAAAATGTTGTAATATTTTAAAAACTTGTACTAAATATAAAATGTTTGATTGTCCTTTTGCTAGCTAGCTAGATATCAGCCTGTTAGCATTGTTTGAATATATCGTCATTCGGTAAAACCAAAAGTGTCATTCGGTAAAACCAAAATTTTGGTTAAACCAAATGACTTTTTTGGTGACAAATTTTGTCCGTCTTGTAAAAAATGACAAAAGCAGTGTTAATTGATTATAAAAACCACATAATCTCATTGTTAACACTTAATAAAACTTCAAAATTAATTATATCTCCATTATGTTTTTTTTTTTTTTACACTTTTAAAAACATTATTTGTCAATGACACACACACATACACATATATATATATATATATATATATATATATATATATATATATATATATATATATATATACACATTTATGAAATGTCGTTAATTGACTATATTAATGTAGTTTAAATTCTGTATAATGACTAAAGTATTAAACTAATATGTTTAATGTAAGTTAACAGCAGTACAGCAATTTACAAATATATAAAAAATGTATTAAACGTTTACATTACAATCAGGGTAATATTTCCACAGGACCTTTTAAAGATAGACTTTAAACACAGTATAATTTCTTCAGATTTATTTTATAAAGATTGATGTTTTTGTGAGATCCACGTGTTCTTGATCGCAGTTTCCACGAATGTGCAAAAGATTTCTGACATATTTTCTTTGCTTTTATTTGGTGTAAGTTATGTGATCAAATTACAGCAGAAGCTTTTTTTGGCCTGAACGTGTGACCTCAGAATTATTTTAGCGTTACTGTGCGTTTTCTCTTCTTAGCCCGGAGTGAAAGTGTCGGTCTGATGTTGCTGTGTGGCGCGTCTCATCTGTCCTGTGTTTATTCTGCAGTGGTTTAAAGCGGTTTTATCGCCGGTGGATTGAATTAGACGCTCCTGATCTAATTAGGACCGCAAGCTCCGAGATCAACAAGAGTTTGTGCTTCAAATCCAGAGTGACCCGGCTCCGCACAGGTGTCTAGACGGGGAAGTTGTTTGTCATCTCATGGCAGTTGTTATTGTGATGCGCAGCTGCAGATCCAGCGCCTCTATTAGTCTGAGCTCGTGGAGTGGATAGTTTTCATATTTGAGTTGATGTACAGTACATACGGTCACGACACGTGCTTAAATTGAAATTTATATAACATTTCTGTCCATTTGGATTACAGTTTTCACATAAACTATTAAACTTAATGTGAACAGTCATTCATAAGTGAAAGGAGTCATTATGAATCGTCTGATCTTTTGAGCATTTATTCATTTGGTTTATTCAGAAGTAGGCATTTATTGTAGGAAACCCAGTTAGTTTTCAGCAGAAGTGGACCGACGGATGAAAGATCGAAACGCTTGAAAAGAAAAATCCATGGCTGTTAAACGATCGAGCCTCTTGAACCGTGGGAGTTTGAGAGCTCGTAACCAGACGGATGGAGTGAACACAGACAGAAGTCGTAACATGGTACTCGTTTGTGTAAACTGGTCATTTAAGCTGGCTGAACTAGTTTAGCTGGTGTAAGTTGTTTGTCAGCACAGGATTAGAGGTGACCTGTGAAAGTCCTAAACTGAACCGTGTTTTTAGTTTGATGTTTTATGTCAGTTATTGCAGTCGACTCTAGTTTGAAGGTCTGGTCGGGGCTGTTTTTTGAATAAATTATACACACAACACGAGCAGCGTGACGAGGCACGTGCATTAGGGATTTGCATTTTATTTGTTTTTGAGTACAAGATAACTCAGTAAAACGATTAATCGATTGACCGATTAATCGATTAATCAAACTTGATGTGATGCATATGTGTCAGTCATTCATAAATGAAAGTTAGTGTTTCATAACGTGAAGTGTAATGTTTTAAATCATCTGATCTTTTGTGTTGAGTATTTAATCGATTCGATTATTCGAAAATAGTCATTTGTTGTAGGAAACCCAGTTGGTGGACAGATGGATGGATGTCGAAAGCTTGAAAAAAAAAAAAAAATCCATGGCTGTTAAATCGATCTGTGCTGACAAACACAACATTCACAATCGATTAATAGTCAACTCGATTAATCGATTTATTTGGGGGGTTGGGGTTTTACGAGTCATGACGATAACTAAACTATTTTAACATGCTGTTTATGAAAATATGATGAGAACTTAATTCTTGTAATTATAAATAATGCACCATCAATGTTTTTGAAACTTCTGAAGGGAAATGATTGTCTCGAATAACTCCGTTATAGTCAATAATGTTGGGATCGCTGATGAGTGAATGAACTGGTGTGCAAAAACACACATCCTACATGAGATTAATCAGATGTATGTGAGCAATATATCACTCGTAGCCGTGCGATATGTCTGTACATTAAGCACTCTGTGATTACCTACGGCCGAATCACAGCCGTGCTGATATAGAGTGATATAGCACGGCTACGAGTGTGATATTGCGTTTATACAACAGTTCGTCGGTACAGTGGGTAAATAAATAAGAAATAACAACAGAGTGTCTTTAAAAACCATCTTTTGTGCAGAACTACTTCCTTCCACCACAGATTCAAATCTCAAGTTGACAGTTTAACAGTTGAGCCCAAGACTCCGTTGCTAATTCTAAAACGTCACTTTAAAACTATTTACGAAGAAACGTTGAGATGCTTCATTGAAACTCATTGTATTTTGTACAGTATTAGAGAGAGAGAGATGGTCTGAGCGAGCATTACCTGTGTCTGATATAACATTCATTCTTCAGGTCGATGTCCATAATATTATATCCATTATAAAGATCTGTTTGAATGTCCACTGAGGAAAGTGATCTTTGTACAGTTTCCATTACAGTGCTAAAACAACATACTTTGTTTACAAAAGTCCCTTTCAATTTAAAAGTCTCTCTGACTCATTGACTCGTAAAGTTTGCTGCCATCTAATGGTGTATTAATGTAACTTTCATCCATATTACCATCACTAATGGACCCTTTCTCAATAGCAAATACAACGTATTATTTATATGAAATAATATTTATTGAACAACTATATTTAAATGAAGAACAAAAGCCTTTATAAATATACACAATTGTATAATTCAGTCAAACGTACAAAAGCAGTGTTCTACAGGATTTAACATCGCCCAATTCGATTTGCTCAGGAGCAAGTAATAGATTAATAAGACCAAAAATTGCCTGTTTTTATTTACCCAAAATGAATTATATGTCATATTTGACCACTATAAGAACCAGCAGCAAATCCCAAAGCACTGGCCGAGATGAAGCTGTTCTCAGCGGGTACTCGAGCACTGAACGACCGCTGACGGCCTGGAGCTCACATCTCCATCTAAACAAATTGTAAAGTAGGCGCTATGATTAAAAATCAGTCACATATTTCAGGTCTAAATAACTACATTCTCACCTAAAAACTCTTAAAACTACAGTCCGTGGTACAACAAGTGTAGTATTCCTAAAAATGACGGTGGATTTGCTCGGCCACCATGACAGTCGCTTCTGCACTAAAGGA
The DNA here is from genome assembly GCA_037950675.1 of Hypophthalmichthys molitrix. Classification (NCBI taxonomy): domain Eukaryota; kingdom Metazoa; phylum Chordata; class Actinopteri; order Cypriniformes; family Xenocyprididae; genus Hypophthalmichthys; species Hypophthalmichthys molitrix. Next base: position 29,286,860 of record CM075513.1, on the reverse strand, counting down.
CACATGAATGTATGAGTATTCACGCACATCCCTAGTGGAAACTGATGCATTTTATTTTTCAGGATTCTTTGATGAATAGAAAGTTCAAAAGAACAGCTTTTTTTTGCAAATAGAAATCTTTTGTAACATTATAAGTTCAACGTTTATTGCCGTTTGCACAGGGACTTTACAGTACAGGTACGCTGGAATTCTTGTGCATTTTTAAAGGGTTAGTTCATCCAAAAATGAAAATTCTGTCATTAATTACTCACCCTCATGTCGTTCCACACCTGTAAGACCTTCGTTCATCTTCAGAACACAAATTAAGATATTTTTGATGAAATCCGATGGCTCAGTGAGCTGCATTCACAGCAATGACATTTCCTCTCTCAAGATCCATAAAGTACTAAAAACATATTTAAATCAGTTCATGTGACTACAGTGGTTCAATCTTAATATTATAAAGCGACGAGAATACTTTTTGTGCGCCAAAAAACCCAAAATAACGACTTTTAGTGATGAATATCTAGTGATGGCCGATTTCAAAACACTTCTTCATGAAGCTTCAGAGCTTTACGAATCAAATCAGTGGTTCAGAGCGCCAGAGTCACATGACTTCAGCAGTTTGGCGGTATTGCTGTCGATGCAGGCCTCACTGAGCCATCAGATTTTGTCAAATAGATCTTAATTTGTGTTCTGAAGATGAACGAAGGTCTTACAGGTGTGGAACGACATGTAATTAATGACAGAAGTTTCATTTTTGTGTAAACGAACCCTTTAAGTCAGCTTTTGTAAAAACAAAGGTAAAATAATTTCAAAGAAAAGGAGCAGCAAACATTTTCAAAAGTGCAAAAAAGAGACGCTATGCCATGAATAAAGCATGTGATGGTGATTATAATAAAAATAAAGTAAATAAATAAATACTTTTCTCGCCACAATCGTGGACTTTAGCTGTGAGTCTGTGAGAAAAACATCCTGAACATGATTTACCAGTGAATCAGATTAAAGACAGAGACTGATGTTCTGTGAAGTCTGTCAGAGTTTCCGGGGTCGTTGTGAGCCTGTTTTAATGACGAGTAAACAGCAGTTGCGGTCGAGGTCTGAAGCGCAGCAGGACAGGACGTTCTCGCTGTAGTTTTGGCTGAAACTCTGAGTTCTGCTCTCTCTCGAGTGCTCGAGTCCCGTTCACACCCTCAACAACAGCACTTGTTTTATCACTGTCGAATATGAAAACATATTTGGAGGTTTTTTTTGCAGGTTTGGACAAAATTAAAACGTAGAAGATTTGGGGATTCATGGGTTTTAGTGTTTATCTGTAAAAAGTGGGCGTTCCATAAGCGATTGGTGGCCTTGATGATGTCACTGGAAAAGGAAAGTCGTTTGCAGGGACGAGCGCTGATGATTGGCTCTCGGTTTAGTTTCATGCTGACTTGAAGTCTTTCTCTCGTCCTCTCTTTTCCTCCCTCATTCAGTGGTAAAAACATCAATTAGTGTTGCGGAAACGGGTTGCCATGACAACGGAAGCTGCGTTTGCCAAGGACAGTGAAGTCCATCCTTCATGCACCAAAATGTTGTTTTTGTCTGGAAAAATTGTTTTGCTCTAATCGGCTGTAGATGATAAAATCAAGATGGAAAGTGGCGTACTCATATAGACGTTAATATATGAAGTAATGTGAGTGTTTTGAGAGGTTCGACTGATTCACAGTTAATTCACTGCATAATTTCATGTTTTTTGTAGGATAGCAACAGTAACCAAGGGTTAAACACATGACTCAGTAAGGGTTTTGTTCATCTGGTCAGTTCTGGTTTTTACTCGCCCTGCCGAGGGTTTCACCGGCCCACAAGCACAAATTAATCATCAAATTTCAATTTTTTAAATTTGTTTAGTTTTACCAATATTGTCGTGGTTTTTTGGTTTTTGGTTTTTGGTTTTGTACAAGTTTGTTCATAAGCTAATTTCCCAGATTTTCTTTAAGAAAAAGAAAATCGTCTTTAACAAAAAGAGAGAGTGTAATGTTACATAAATTCATAAACACTCAATTAACTGGAAAAATTACTTGTGATTGAAAGCAACACTAAGAATATATATATATATATAAATACATACACCTTGTGTGTGTGTGTGTGTGTGTGTGTGTATATATATATATATATATATATATATATATATATATGTAATATACATATTTATTTGTTTTTATAGTTTTATTTTTGAATTTAGCCTGGTGATGATATATGAAATTAATGAACAAACAAACAAAAAAGTAATCATACATTATACACACATATAACAATAAATAAATACACAAATAAATAACTACAAAATAAGTATATGTATACATGCATATTATCCCTGCAAATAAATTTATTTTATTGTATTTTATTTTTGTACACACACAAACATATTGCTTGGAAACACACACACACACACACACATCTTATTTTTATTTATTTATTTTATTTGTTTTTTTATGTTTTACTTTTGAATGTATAACTGGTGGTGATATAAACAAACAAACAAACAAACGAATAAGATGTATTAAATATTGTGTAAAATGGTTTATTGGTGTATATATAACAATACATAATAATAATAATGAATAAATACAATTAAAACAATGAATTTAATAAAAATAATAATAATGAATATATAACAATAAATATAATAAGTAATAAAATTAAAACAATAATGAATTTAATAATAATAATAATACACATATAACAATAAATACACAAATAAATAAATGCTAAATAAGTATATGTATACATGCAAATGATCCCAGACAATAAATGTTATTTTATTTTATTATTATTATTATTTTTTAAATATATTTTTATTTATTTTTATTGCACACATATAAATATATTGCTTGGAAACAATTTTTTTTTTTTTTTCTTGTTTTTTGAATATATCCTGGTGGTGATATAAACGAACAAACAAACAAATAAACAAATATTATGTAAAATGGTTTATTGTAAAACTGGTTAGTGTTTTTCACTCCATTCTTCCAGCACAGGTCATTTTTTTGTGATCTCGACAGCCTCGTTTCTGTTCACCTGATCTCTGTTGCACAAGTTTACATAATAAAGTGTGTGTTTTTCGCGTCACTCTTCACACTAATTCTCACACACGCACACACACACACGTCTGTGGGGTTAAATAAGGTACTCTTGTGCTGCTTCAGAGCCGGAACACCGAGGGCCGATCCCTGAGGAATTCTGTCTGTCCTATAAATATCTGTGTGTGTGTGTGTGTGTGTAGGGTGTGTCTCTGTCTGTCAGCCGGTCCAGCCGCGTGTTTCTGTGCCGATCGGCCGTGTTTTCCTCTGTTTTGAGCAGTAAAGGTGCCACCAGACTTCCGTCATTCCAGCCGCTGAAGTGTTGATGTTGGCTGTCAGCGCGCTCCTGATGGCTCTGATTAAATGTGGGAGCCCTTAAATTCCCGGCCGGATCATTTGTATTCTGCGGTCGTGTGTGGAGTTAAAGATTTTCTCTTTGATATGAATAAGCTTCTGTTCCAGGCCGAGTATCCGTGGCGGCTCCGAGGAGATTATTTACGAGCCGAGAGTTTTAACGAGTCCCGTTTTCCAGCGCTGGAGTGGGCCGTTCGCTCGGACACTTTTAGCACGGCCCAGTTTTTGTAAGCCGATCCGCTGCACGAGGGTTTCTCTGCGCTCTCTAGAACATTCCCGTGTCATGTGGAGTTTTCCAGAGGAGCGACGGCCGACACACACGTGACGCTGTGAGCTGCTACACAATAACACACCTTCATCATCATCATCATCATCATGAAGTCTGGAGCGAAGCACTCGTGTCAGTGGAGCAGATCCCAAACTATCCTACATGTTCCTGAAGTTTTGTGCTCATGATATTCCCTAATGTTCTGACTGGATCTTCTGTTCCAGCTGCGTGTTTCACTGCACGATTCCCTCAAATAAACCCAAATGTCCTCATGGTTTAGTGCGACTCTCGGATCACAGAGGCTGCAGTTCGATTCAGTATTTGTAATAATTTAGTTTCAGACTCATTTACACACAGATCATGATCGGTGTCTCGGATCGGATTGTAACTGAACACTTCTACTATGAAATATAAGTATTGTTATATTGTTTTCCTAAAAATTTTTTTTTTTTTTTTTTACAATGAAATATTTCAATATTTCTTATTTAATATTGTACTAATAGTAATAGTAGTAGTAGTAGTTGTAGTAGTAGTAATAATAATAATAATGATAATGTGTGTGTGTGTGTGTGTATGTATGTATATATATATATATATATATATATATATATATATATATATATATATATATATAATAAATATAAAATAATAAATTATAAAATCAAAACAATAACTTTTTTATATAATAATATTAATAATAGATACAATAAAACAATAATAATGAATATAGTAATAACAATAAATATGATAACAGTAATATACAAAATAATATTTATAATAATAATAATAATAATAATACAATTAAAACAATAATGAATTTAATAATAATTGCCATAATCATAATAAATTGAATTTTAAAAAAAGAAAAATTGCATTTAAATTTTTATCAGATAAATTGAACACAAATAAATAACTACAAAATATCTGTGCAAATTATCCCAGCAAATAAATTCATTCATTCATTCATGCATTAATTTGTGCATTAATTTGTTTATTCATTCGTTCACGTATTCATTCGTTCATTTATGCATTCATTCGTTCATTCATTCACATGTTAATTTGTGCATTCATTTGTTTATTCATTCATTCACACATTTATTAATTAATTCATGCATTCATTCGTTCATTCATTCACACATTAATTTGTGCATTTATTTGTTTATTCATTCGTTCATTCACGCATTCATTTTAATTCATGTATTAATTCATTTATTCATTCATTCGTTCATTCATTCACACATCAATTTGTGCATTAATTTGTTTATTCATTCATTCACACATTTATTAATTAATTCATGCATTCATTCGTTCATTCATTCACACATTAATTTGTGCATTCATTTGTTTATTCATTCGTTCATTCACGCATTCATTTTAATTCATGTATTAATTAATTTATTCATTCATTCATTCTTTCTGTTTTTATTAGATAAATTGCTATGAGATTTTTTTTTCCCTCCCAAATCTTTCAGCTCTACTGCAGTGTTTGATTGACAGGTGAGGAGGCGGAGCTTCACTGCTGATTTAAGATGCTTTATACGATCGCACATTTTGGACTCTGTTTGCTCCTGCAGGTTTTTCTCAGTATTTCTCTCTTGTTTCTGTCATTACAATGATGTGTGAAGTGACATGAGAAGATTTGCTTTCTGGGAAATGAAGCGAGTTTGTGCTTAAAACAACAAGCATCTGCCAGTGGGATGAGAAAAATACGCTTGTTTTCATGTAAATTCAGTAGGTTTTCTGACCCACCAGCAGATCTTTGTTGTGTTTCAGATGCTGCAGAAGCACTGATGAAGACGGTGACGTCGGTGTGTTTCGGCTCTCGTGTCCTTGTTTCACATGCGTCTGCGGGGAATTGAGTGAATAATTCAACGGCTCCGCTCGGGTCCGTTACGTAAGGCTGCCGGAGGAAGTGGAATGCTGCGGTTTTTTGTCACGTTATCTCGGAGACGCTGCGGTGTTTTTGCGTGGTCTGGCTGGCGTGTGCTCGGGCAGCTGCTGCTGTTTCTACACACACTTTCTCTGCCATCTTCTGCTGTGTCAGATCTGATCAGAGTTCAGCTTTAGATGCTTTCATCCAAAGAGAATTTACTGCATTATTCATTCTTACAGGATTCAACTTTTTTTTTTTTTTTTTGTTTCATTTAAAATTATTTTTTATATATACATTATACGTATGATGTATTTTAAATAAAATGGTTATTCTGGTTATTTGCAGCTCGTGTGTGAGAGAGTTGTTCACAGCTCAAACGAGATCTTTCCGCTCGTGTCTGAAGGTCGTGGTGTGAATGAATCTCGCTCCAGTTTTCTCACACCTGTAATGAGTCATTCTGGTCCCTGCTGGACTTCCTGTTCTCAGATCTGACCTCACAGAGAGCGGCTCAGACTGTCCGCGATGAAACAGATGAAACTCCTGCAGGAGGGACTCGAGTCGTGTTGTGGGGAAGTTTACATGGAGCAAATTTTCTTTTATATCTTTTTTCTTTCCCCTTTTATTTCATCTTATTTTATTTAATGCGATCTTGTTGTTTTTTTGTATGAATCTGAGATCAGTGTTCCTGTTCTCGTCTGACTCCGTTTGCTCCAGATGTGAAGCTCTGTAACTTTATCCCGTCGTGGCGTTCGGAGCCTCCGTCAGTCTGTGTGTGTCCCGCTGCCCTTCCAGAACAGGAATGTAGTATTAAGGACATTAGCCACATTCTCCACACACGCCGCGCCAGAGAACATGTTCAGACATGAACCTGTGAGACGTGCGCGGCTGCTGCTGATGATCTGTTTCGGAAACTGGTGCGTTTTCTCCCTTAGTTTGTTTCGTTTAGCCAGATCCACGTCAAAACTATCAGGATTTTTGGGGCCGATCACTGGATGCTGATAGGATCACAGAAATAAATTATACTATTCTTAACAACAATGTGTTTTAAGTATAAAAAAATAAAGAAATTTAAAAAGTATCAGCAACTCTTTATCCATTCCCTCTCAGAGCTTCACTAATATAGCATTACTGTGAAATAATAATAATAATAAGTATGTTCTGTTTGTTGTATTGATATAGGAATTGTTGAATTGTTCATTCATAATGATTCCTGCTCTGACTATCGCCGTTATTAACAAACATTTATAAAATACATTTTTGGAATTTGTGAATCGATTCGAATTGTTAGAAGATAGAATCACGATTCATATGTGAATTGATTAATGACACAGAAAGCAGCAGGTTTATTAGGCTACTGTCACTTTAAGAGCGAACGCACAGATCCAATATACTGTTACACATGCGGCTTATTTACTAACTAAGACTTTTAAAGTCAACATGAGGTCAATATTGACTCTTTACTGTCAGTTTGACTATTAATTAACTCGTGATAGTCAAGAATGACTGGAATTTCATTGAAATGAAAAATGTACTGTATTTTAGTTCGATAATGTTTTTTTATTTAATATTGTGTATTTGTAGAGGATTTAATGGTGCTAAATTATAATAATGCAGTAGTTAATTATTCACTTTTTTAAGCATTTGCCTGAAAATGACATTTCCAGCTTAAAATGTCATAAATCTTGAATCTGAAGTTTGGTCTCTTTTTAAAGAAGATGCTTGGCAGATTATTGCTGAAGTGAAAAATGCTTTTAAAAAGTGAACTTAAAAAAAAAAAAGTGATACAAGTTTAAGCTTATTGTTATGAAAAAATGCACAAAAATACTATTTTCATTTTTAATATATGAAATATATATTTCCAAAATATGTTTTACTGTAAAACTGTGAGAAAATCAAAGCCATTAATGTATACAAGTTGTAATGTTCTAAATTTGAGGTTGATTTCTCAAAAAATGAGCTTTTAGTTAGTTTGTTTGGGCGCAGTACCAAACGCTTCCACTAGATGAGATTCGCTTCCCATTCATTTCCAATGCACTAATTTTTGACAGTTTCTTTCATTTAACCTTTTTGAATCATGTCCATAATTTAGGTTTTTTGTCGCATAGCAAGTGCCAAAACGTTTCGTACCATTCTGATAAAGTAAACAACTTTTTTTTTCAGTCAAAAATGACCACTAGAGAGTTAATCTGAAATTGGCAACTTGACTATTTAATGAAGTCTTATTTCTGGTCACAAGCGGTTTCATTCATAGTCCACAATGCCAGATTTATTACAAACTAGATTAGTAACCATGCCAGAGCCGAGGTCAAATATCTGTATTTGTTGATTGGGTTATGCATGTTTAATTTTATTCTTATTTTATATTAAGTTACAAATACAGAAGAGAAAAATGTTTTTAGGGGTAGAAAAATAGGAGTAAATAAATAAAAAGGGCATTTACTGTAACTCTTAAATTAATTTAATCTCCACTTGATTTTTTTTATTTTAGCATTTAAGTCTTTTTCAGTGAAGTAAACACTGTTTTCAGGTGAAGATTATTGTCAGGATTCAGTGTGTTTCTTCTCACACTCTAATACTGTAGAAAGAACTTACATTTTGTTTTTATTGTTTATAATTTGTATTTTTGACATCCATAACTCCAGGTGCAGTTCATGTGAACAACCAGAATGCATTTTACAGTGAAATTATATTATAATATAATATCTCTAATATCTTTTTTTTGTTGTTGTTGTTGTTTAATATTTTTAATCATAATAATCAGATATAATAATAATAATAATAATAATTATTATTATTATTATTATCATCATTATCAGAGTTTTAAAAAGTATATTGATATATAATCACAAGATTTTTGGCCAAATTGTGTTGTTGTTGTTTTAAATTGTAAAATTCATTAGATTTTATTCCCCAATTTTTGCAGCCCAATTTGCTTTATTATTTTTATCCAAATACAATGACATTCAGACATTTTCAAGTCTTTAATCTTATCTTATGTTGTATTGTATTGTTATTTAAAATATATTGAAAATTGTTTTTATTTTTCATAGTTTCATATTTCTATTTTATTGTATTTATATTATTCTATTGTTTGTTTTTATTGTTTCTTATCTTATATGATCTGTTTGTTTTGTTTAATAATATCATGTGAACTCTGTCGGCATGTGTCAGTCATTAATCAGGTGACGCTCTGCATTGGTCACATGGTTTATGGCTGTATCTGTTGAAACAGTGCGTTAACATGTTGTTCTTGAGCTATTTTTATTCGTCTGGCTCGTGTGTGTTGTCCCTGTACAAAGCGTTCCTCACCTGCGCTGGCGTATCTCTGCGAGGTTAAAGTCTGAATCTCCTCCACACATGCTGCTGATTAGATTCTTGCTTTGAGCGTTTGAGTCGATAAAGCTCATGTTGTTTTCTTGTAATCTGTTGTATCTGCTCCAGGTTGTAATAGTTTGTGTATTTAGTGCTCACGATTGTCCTTGACATGAGTACTGTTTGATATCTAAAGCTGGAATATCATTCTGTTTCTGCCATATAGTGGATCCTATTCTGGGATATTCTCTCTGTCGCTCTCTCAGGCCACGCCTTTCAGTGAGAAGCCACTCCCCTCATTCACAAGCCCCTCCCCTTCTCTGTCACATCGGAGTAGCGTACTAGAAAACTGCTCTTATGATTTCTGCCACATCTTTATAGTGACATCACTAACCTTAAAATTTACATAAACCCCGCCCCCGAGAACACATAACAAAGGGGGCGGGGCCATGTTGGGCTGCTTTAGAGAAGAGGAAGAGTTGTTGTAATAGAGTGTTGTTGACATGCCGTCATTTTACACCAAACGAGGGTCAATTCAACACAAAAGATGAACATGACGGCACATGCTAGTGGATGAGTTGAATCAACTCCACAGCAACTACATAAATTTATCCACTAACCATTCAGAAACGTCTAAAAGTTGTAACTTCTTCCTGAGTCTCTCCATCAGTGTCGACTCCGGTTTGAACAATGTAAGGCTGAACACTGTCGTCATTTTGTCTGCGTGAGATTCTCCAGCTTTGTTGTTGTTGAGCTGTTAAAGCTCCGCCCTCTTCTGGAAAGGGGGCCGGGAGCAGCAGCTCATTTGCATTTAAAGAGACACACACTAAAACGGCGTGTTTTTGCTCACACCCAAATAGGGGCAAATTTGACAAGCTATAATAAATGATCTGTGGGGTATTTTGAGCTGAAACTTCACAGACACACTCTGGAGACAGCAGAGATAATACACATCATTATGTTCTAATGTCTTAATTAAATGTTACTGTGGGTGTTTTATAGACGGTTTTGTGTTGAACTGTTGAACTAGGGTTAAAAAACAAACTCAGGATCGATTGTGAAGTTCTCAGAATGACTGAGGAGAGAATCACGTTTGCACACACACTCAACTTTCCTAAAAGTTTACTTTTTGGAGAATTATGGCTTTTGTTGCTGGAGTATGGAATGTTTACGCACATTCCTGGTGGGTCGTTTGGACTCGTGCCAGTCGCAGCTCACGTAGATTGTCTCAGAAAATAATCCGCCGTGAGTATATATGCGTTTAGGCGTTTCTGCAAACTCCAGTCTCTCTATCATCTCCGGTGGGAATCGATCCGCTCTTGTTTTCTGGAGTGTGTACTTTGAGAGCATGTTGGGCCGCTCAGCTCCGCCTGCAGGTCTGCAGCCACCGTTCCCTCCCTAAACGGGCCCCTCTGACGGGATTCAGGGCCCCCCGTTCCTCTGTAAGCTCCCTCCCGCCCCGTTTTGTCCTCCTGTCAGCTACGAGCGGGCCTTTTCTTTTTCTAGCGAGCGCTAAAAACAAGGTCTAAAGTTCAGAGTCTCTGATGTGCAGATCTGGGTCAAGTCTAGCATTCGGAGCCGAGCTGCAGCTTTTTCTTCCCTCCATGGCCTGCGGTTGGTAAGTGCTGCATGTTGAGAAAAGCGCTGCGTGTCTTTGCTGTCGTGGGAGTCGGAATTCAAGCGAACTCCGGATCGCTTGCTTATCGGATCTGGGATCAGTTTTGGCTGGATATGGTGAAGTTCAGTTGTGGCGTTGGGTTACAGCGATAAGCGTTCTGCTCCAGGGAAACACTCGCTTTAAAGCCTCTGTTTCACCAAACATCTGACGTTTCCAGAATGATCGGTGTCGTATCTGATCAAAAGCGTTCCTGGACGGATTCATTCCAGAATACTGCTAGTGTGTTTAAACGTGGCATACTACTTTTTGAAATGTTTGTTGCATTATACACACCGTCTCATGTGCAGTTTCTGATAAACAGTGGGATGTAAAGTTTGGATTTTTTGTTTTGTTTTTAGGCCTCTTATTCTCACCAAGGCTGGATTTACTTGGTCATTAATACGGTAAAAATTATGAAATATTATTACAATTTAAAACAGCCATTTTCCATGTGAATATATAATGAAGTGTAATTTATATCTGTGATCAAAGCTGAATTTTCAGCATCATTCCTCCAGTCTTCAGTGTCACATGATCCTTCAGAAATCAATCTGATATGATGATCTGCTGTTGAAAACAGGATTCTTTGATGGTTAGAAAGTTCTAAAAGAACATTATAAGCGTCTTTACTGTCACTTTTGGTCATTTTAATGCGTCCTTGATGAATATATATTTTTATATATATTGACTACAAGCAGAAGATTTCAGTTGTACATTTTGTTTTTTGCGGCCTGTCTGAACACAGCGTGTGTTTAAGTGGTTTAAGAGCAGCTCAAGGTTTCTGAATGGATGGTTTGTGTCTAAATCCGTCTGATGTTGGAGTTCGGTGTGACTCATCCTCAGATCTGTACATTGAAGCTGTTTATGCACCAGTTGTTTACCTCGCATGCATTAATACATCAGCCAATCGGCAGATAGCTCATTTGCATAAAGACAGCCTTGATTGCGAGTGTCATTGAGAGGATGATCATGGAGAACTAACATTGTGGAAGTGTGTTCCTCAAGATAATTGTGTATGCCTTCAAACAACAGTGTTTTGTAATATCCTCTGGATGCGTCACATTCTTCGGGTGATATATTTGTGTTTTATGAAGCGTTGTTGGGTTTACTGCTGACTTTCTTTTTCCCCTCACTCTTGGAAGAAGCTTTTGTTTTGCACAGACCACACTGTTAGAAACAACTGGTTGAAACTGGTTGCACAACTCCTGATCGAACTCACAATATTCTGTGTCAGGAAAGTGAAACGTGGTTTATTCTTGAAGAACAGGGAAGTCAAACTCTTACAATCAGCTTTGATTTCAGTTTAATTTCGGTTAACAGTGCCGCCCTAGAATAACCTCACAAGTGTTTTCATAGCTCACAATGGCAGTAAATTATTCATAATTCATTGATTCATTCGTATCATTTCATATTTAAATGCGATGCAGGAATTCCCCAGCTTTTGACCTCATACTTTTACTAAGTTATTTAAATTAAGTCAAAAATAATAATAATAATAATAATAATCAAAAAATTTAAATTTACAGTGTCGGTTAATGGTCACGTGATATGCAAGTAAACAATTTTTTGTAAATTTGTTTTTATTTTAAAATTAGTTTTTACATTATGATTTAATTAATATCTTTTCATTAAACTCACATGATGTAATATTTGATGCACTTCATGTTGTTGATAACAAAGAATGGAATATATTTTCTTCCTCTTTGTATTTTTTTTTATCAATATGGTACAAGATTATCGTATTAAAATCAATATGATAAACTTGTTTGGTCAAAAGTAATCTAAAAGTAGTGTAGTGTAATGGATTACGTTACTATCTAAAAAATGTTTTCATGTAATTTGCAATCAGTAACCGACTACAATTTGTAAGTATTTTACCTACATTAATAAATCTAATTTATTTAAATTTTACTGACTCTGTCTTTTTATTTGGGGAAAATATTTTATACATATTCAAATTAGTGCTGTCAATCGGTTAAAAAAACAAATTAATCACACTTTTTTTTTCTGTAATTAATTGTGATGAAAAACACTGGAGTTTTTAATATTTTTATATTATAATAATTTTACAGTTATTCTCCAAATCAATGTACATGAAAAGTAACATTTTAAACAATATCTCAATGAACACAAAAACAATTTCCAAAATGTTGACAAGACTAAGTTTAATATAACATGTTTAACTTATAACATGAAAGTAAAGTACTTAGATTACACAATTTTTCAGTTTTACTCAAATTAGGGTGATGCAAAAGTGAGTACACCCCACAACAAAAACTGCAACATCCAGTACTTTGTTTGGCCTCCATGATTTTTAATGACAGCACCAAGTCTTCTAGGCATGGAATGAACAAGTTGGCGACATTTATCTCCATTCTTCAAGAATGACCTCTTTTAGAGAGGATGGAGAGTGACGCTCAACTTGTCTTCAGAATTCCCCATAGGTGTTGGATTGGGTTCAGATCAGGAGCCACTGAACCACTTTCACCCTGTTCTTCTTCAGAAATGTGTTTAGGATCATTATCATGTTGGAAAAGTGGGCACGGAGTGATGGTAGCATCTTCTCTTTCAGTATAGAGCAGTACATCTGTGAATTCATGAAGCCATCAATGAAATGCAGCTCCTGACACCAGCAGCACTCATGCAGCTCCACATAAGGACACTCCACCACCATGTTTCTCTGTAGGCACCATGCATTCCTCACCTTTGCGACGCCATACAGTTTTGAAGCCATCAGTTCCAAAAACATTTATCTTGGTCTCATCACTCCAGAGTATAGAGTCCCAGCAGTCTTCATGGGCCCTGGCAAACTCTAGGCGGGCTTTTTTTGTGCTTTCTTGGATGACCTGGACGTCTCTGAGATGGTTGCAGTTCCATCTTTTTTAAATTTTTGTACCACTTTTGCTTCAGTATTCTGACTGATAAGTAAAGCTTTGCTGATCTTCTTGTAGCCTTCACCTTTCTGGTGTGAAGAAATTATTTTGTGACATTTCTCTTCCATGTGGTGCCATTGCTGACAGCATGAAATGGGAAGGGGTTTTAACACCCTTTTATAGTCAGCTGGACACCTGTGGAATGATTAATCAGACTCACCTGTGCTTGAATTCTTGTTAAATTAGACATTTGTAGAGACTTTCAGTGAGGTGAACTCATTTTTGCATCACCCTAATTTGAGTAAAACTGAAACTTTTGTTCTCTAAGTTATATTATTAACCTTACTTTCATGTTATAAGTTAAACAGATGTTCTATTAAACTTGGAAATTGTGTTTGTGTTCATTGAGATATTGTTTAAAATGTTACTTTTCATTTACGCTGAACACTGTAGAAACAACTTAAAGACCGCATATTTTAAATATTTATTTAATGGCATCTTTTTATCACTGATACTGATGTCTCTGAATCTGTTTAAAACATTAATTATAGATGTTTAACATTACAGTATAACTGAAAGCTGTCAATTTCAACATTTATTAGGCTTTAAAAAAAAATGTAAGTGAACTTAAAACAATCCTCACATAAACCCATTACATTAGTAACGCTAGCCAAATTATGATGCTGCGTTAAATACTTATAACACGTTAAACTGAAATTAATCGCATGCTAATTTTGATCAATATCGTACAATAATGTAATTTGGAATCAGTAGCAGACTACAGTTTGTAAGTAATCTACCCGTTACATAAATCTTCTTCTTTAAATTTTACTGACTCTTTCTTTTTATTTGGGGGGAAAATATTTTATTCAAATATTTAAAAGCATCTTTTAGATGTTCAGTTTCAATATTACCATGAGGTTTCATCATGAGCTTCACGCAGCGGCACTGACGATAATTACTGTAGTGGTTCTGTTCGTCTTTTGCCCAGAACGTCAAAACAACTGCACAGTTGGGTTCCTGTGAATGTGAAGCTGCTCTTTTCAAAAGCGTCATGGCAGATGGATTGATATCGATCAGCTGCACAAACGCGCACGAGCTGCCGTAGAATGTGGCGACAGATTTACTGATCACAGCGTCTTCAAGGAATCTGAGTGAAGCTCCTCCTGCTTTTGTTCTCCTGCTCTCAACCCACACAGCAACATCACATGTGTGTGTTTTTGCATACTAAGCCATGCGTCTTCACTGCTGTTTGTTATCTCTGTTCCTCTCGCTGTGCAAAACAAGCCGATCGCTTCCAGGAAGAACATGATGACCTGTGAACGACATGCGCGTATTATTATTATTATTATAGCTGGGAGAAATGCTGTTAGCGTGACTATTCATGGAAACCAGATCTGCTGCGCTCCGTCTCTCAATATTTAGTTTCTTTCCCTTCATCAATCATCATTGCTCTCGTTCACGGTGACCCTTGACCTGTACATGCTCATTTCATTATGCAATGCGTTTCTGTAACTGTACCTAAACTCAATGCAGCATTCATTGTTCTTCACATCTCGCTCTTCTTGGTGTAATCGACACCGTTCGGGAACAGATGGGTTGGTTAACCTGTGCAAATGACTTTGAGGATCAGATGGAGTGGGAAAAGATTGTTTATTTCTTCTTTTAATGTTTGTTTTATTCATATTCATCTCTTTCTGCTTCCTCCATATGCACCAGCTGATGTTTTGCTGTGGATAAAAGCATCTGCTAAATGCATAAATGTAGCGATTTATGTAAAAATGCAGATTTGTGCGTGTCAGATCGCTCGGCCAATCACGGCTCTCGTGAGCGTTGGAGATTCGCGGTGTGCGAGATGTTTCAGTAGATCAGGTGTAGTTTCTGACCGCTTCTCTCGCTCTTTCCATGTTCTCAGTGATGGATCCCATGGCCGTGAGCACGTCTGCGACCGGTCAGGATGAGTTTGACCGCAACGCGCCGCGGATCTGTGGAGTGTGTGGAGACAAGGCCACCGGATTCCACTTCAACGCCATGACCTGTGAGGGCTGCAAAGGCTTCTTCAGGTAAGAGTCTCACCTGATACGACCAGCTCATGGAAAAACTGTGAGATATAAGCCTGGAGAATAACGCTGCTGGTTATGTTTAGCTTATAAATATTTAAAGGTGTCCTTGATTATGATTTGACTTTTTTAACTAGTGTGTAATGTTGCTGTTTGATCATAAACAATATCTGCAAAGTTATGATGCTCAAAGTTCAATGCAAAGAGATGTTTACTTTTACAGAAATCACTTTTTAAATGGCTGGTAGGGACTACAATGAGCTTCTTCGTGGGTTGGTGACATCAATAACCCTAAAATTTACATAAACCCCGCCCCTGAGAACACACAACAAAGGGGGCGGGGCCATGTTGGGCTGCTTTAGAGAAGAGGAAGAGTTGTTGTAGTAGAGTGTTGTTGACATGCCGTCATTTTACGCCGGACTGCTTCACAAACGAGGGTCAATTCAACACAAAAGATGAACATGACGGCACATGCTAGTGGATGAGTTGAATCAACTCCACAGCAACTACATAAATTTATCCACTAACCATTCAGAAACGTCTAAAAGTTGTAACTTCTTCCTGAGTCTCTCCATCAGTGTCGACTCCGGTTTGAACAATGTAAGGCTGAACACTTTCGTCATTTTGGCTGTGTGAGATTCTCCAGCTTTGTTGTTGTTGAGCTGTTAAAGCTCCGCCCTCTTCTGGAAAGGGGGCGGGAGCAGCAGCTCATTTGCATTTAAAGGCACACACACAATAACGGTGTGTTTTTGCTCACACCCAAATAGGGGCAAATTTGACAAGCTATAATAAATGATCTGTGGGGGATTTTGAGCTGAAACTTCACAGACACATTCTGGAGACAGCAGAGACTGATATTACATCTTGTGAAAGAGGCGTTATAGGTGCTCTTTACTGGATTTAAATATTGTAATATGTTCCTTGAGGTTCACTTAAAATGTTAAAGGGTTAGTTCACCCAAAAATGAAATTCTGTCATTAATTACTCACCCTCATGTCGTTTCACACCCGTAAGACCTTCGGTCATCTTTGGAACACAAATTAAGATATTTTTGATGAAATCCGAGTTTTTTTTGTTTTCTTGTTTTGTTTTTCATCCTCCATAGAAAGCAACAAAATTAAGGTTCAAGATTCAAGATTCAACGTCCAGAAAAGTAGTTAAAACAATACTGAGCCAACGTTTGGAAGCGCTGAGCGTAAACTGCGTACGAGTCTGACAGGGTAGAGAAGAATTTGTTGAATAAAGTCATTATTTTTGTTTTGTTTTTGCACACAAAAAGTATTCTCATCACTTCATAACATTAAGATTGAACCACTGTAGTCACGTGGACCATTTTAACGATGTTTTTACTATTTTTTTTGGACCTTGAATGTGGTGATTTCATTGCTTTCAATTGAGGATAAAAAACCTCTTGGATTTCATCAAAAATATCTTAATTTGTGTTCTGAAGATGAACGAAGGTCTTACAGGTGTGGAACGACATGAGGGTGAGGAAATTTCATTTTTGGGTGAACTTACCCTTTAATAAAGTGTTTTAACCCAAATATATAGAAACTGAACACACATCTGTATACTGTATCAGTGTAGACAGCATCAGTGATTATAATGACTTCTATTTGCTTTTGACACGACGCTCACATCCAGTGTAGGCGAATATGAGCCGTCAAGCGACTGAACGCCAGGGGGCGGAGCCTATGCTGTGATGATGTATAACTATTTGTCGATGTCTTGCTTTGGAGGCGGGCATATGCAAATGTATTTACCCGTGTGACATCACAGATCCTGCATTATCAAAACAAGCCGTTTTTGGAGCTTGATTAAATAAACGCTTTGTTTATAACGAGAAGGATGTTTTAAACTATGAAACTTGCAGGATGTTTTAATGGTACAAAGACCTCTTGTATGTCAAAATATCAAGGCCAATCTGATTTCTCAAGTCATGACTTCTTTAAAATGCTTAAAGTCAGTTTCTGTCTGGAAATGTCAGAGAAATTCATTTGTCAAAATATGTGGAAAATGGAATGTTTAGCAAAATTAGAATCCGGTCTATCAGCATTCTGTCCAATTTAATATTCGCATATCTGATTACAGTGCTGTTCAAAAACATTAATACTTGCAATGCCTTGCATCAAGGACACATTAAATCGATCAAAAGTGACAGGAAAGACATTTAAAGTTACAAAAGATTTCTGTTACAAATAAATGCTGTTCTTTTGGACTTTCTATTCATCAACGAATCCTGAAAAACAAAAAAATGTCTTCAACATTAATCTTAATTATTCCAAACCTTTGACCAGTAGTGTATAATATTCCAGGTTGCATTTATTTAAGCTCTATCACTGATGACGGTTATAAAAACAAACACATCATTGACTTTCTGCAGGGACGGTAAAATGACTGGTGTTATTGTGAACCGGTGTTATTTTCATCCATTAAATCCACCCAAAGGTCAGTCGTTCATGCACGGCCGTCCAGAGCAGACGGACGGATCGGCGTCTGGTTCTGGAGAACCGCTGCGGTCTGCAGCTCATTAGACGTTTGGTTTTACGACCATGCTGAAAAATATCTGCTTATGTAACCTAATGGGCCGACTGTTTAGAAGTCGTTTCAGCTACAATGACTAAGACTGGTACAGAACGGCACGCCTTGATATAGTCACTGACGTCTGTGGCATAAAATATCATCTGAATGTGAGACTGGAACACGCTTCACACAGGATGTTATTGTACCTTTAAGACTTCTATATATACTATATATCTGTTTTATGATTGGCTGAACTCTTTATTCTAGTGCATTTCACAATGATGTTCATCAAAACAAAGAGTCCTACATGTTATTGAGCTCATGGTCATTCGTTATTTGTAATAAAAGTGAGGGGAAAAAAATCCTTATTTCCGTCATGCATCTACTGAAATATCCACTCGCCATTCTGGATCAGTGGAGGAAGTGCATGTTGAAGATGAAAGACTAAAGAGCAGAATCTGCAGGTGTCTGTCAGATGTCACGCTCTCTCTTTGAAGCACGTTTGCCAAACGTGTTTCTGTGATTTAGTCATGCTCACCTGAAGGAATACATTCAGAGAGTGACATATGCAGTGAATACTGGAGCAGATCTCCTCATTTTGTATCCCATTTGCTACACAAGCAAAGCCAAGGTCATGGGTTTGTATCTGTCAAATGCAAAAGTGTAAAGCTTTATGCTCCGATCGAATTTGATCGAACCGATCACAATTTGATGACGTAAAACTGTTGCCTCCGATGCGCATGTAAACCGTATACAGATGAGGCTTTTTGCAGCAGGTTCTGCTTTGTAACTTTGTGAAACTAAACCATAGTAAATCGCACTTCTTTATTTAGAGCAGATCGTCACGATTCAAACGAGCCCAAACTCAACATAACATGATACGTAGCTCATGAGAAAATCCTCACAGAGTGACATTGACATGCTGCTTCGCCTAAGCAATGGGATTTCCGGGATCAGATCGAGTCGTGAACATGACGCAGGGTTTTCATCCTAAAGTTCAACCAATGGAAACTGGACTTCGGGAATGGTGGGTACATAGGGACGATGTGTAGAGACCAATCAGACACTGTTTTTCAGCTGGAGCTCGCTTGGATTGGACTGATCACTTTGATTGACAGGTCTTGTCCATCATAGAACAGGAGTTGCAGAAGATCAACCAGGATCTTATTACTTATTCTATGTGATTATAAATATCTTTATTGTGGTGTTTACACATGTTAGCAGTTCAGTAAAACACTCAGATCAGTTGTTTAGAGAGATTTTTGGACTTTTGATAAGAAGTTAGTTCCAAATGCCGTAACTTTAGATTGCTTTGAGATATCAACACAACATTTGGCCCAGAATGATTGATTTTATGACCCGTCATATATACTTTCTAATAGTCATCATGTCAAGAATGAATAACAAAATAAATCAATAACTTGCATTGTTCCTCCAAACATGATCAAAATCTATTTTCTTCAAAATCTGAAAGGTTTTCCATCAAATGAGACCATGTGATTGACGATACCTTGTTTTGTTGTAGAGTTACAGCCATTACTTTTCAGTATTCTACTTGAAATCATGTGAAATCATTAAAAATGCCTTCAGGGTGTAAAGGGTTAACAGTGACAGCTTGCGTACCACATATCACATGATCAGTATCGGCCAATCGTTATGACAAGAACTCAGTAGTCGCTATTGGCTGTTTCTCGGAGCATCCCTACTATTCAAAACAATAAGTTTTGACCAGTGCCTCTCTGAGTCTCTCAATTGTCTTGTTTACGTGTGTTTACAGATGATTGTGAAGTGTGTAAACAGGCGCGCTGTGTGTGTTTGCTTTTATTTAGGATGGGTGTGTGTGTGTATATTTTTGTATAAGTGTGTGTGTGTAGTATTTCTGGCGTTCTGTTGTGCGTTTTGACGAGGTGAAGGATCTGGATTATCCCTCAGTAACCATAGTTACTTTGAAAATACCAGAGCTACTGTTACGACAGTAAATCAGTGTTCATGGCGGCCACTGCAGTGATAAACACATGAACCTGACAGAGGCTGGGATGATTCTGACAGTTTGAAGATCTCATTAAGATGATTTTACTGTGGCAGTACTGGTATTTTGACAGAATATACAGTATATCGATATTTATAAAGTGACGTTTCCTCAAGTGTAAGATGTTTAATTGCTTTTCAGTTTTACCATGTCACTTGCAGTATATTTTCTTTAATAGATTGACTCTTCATCTCTCTCTCAGGCGCAGTATGAAGCGCAAGG
Source organism: Hypophthalmichthys molitrix (assembly GCA_037950675.1). NCBI lineage: Eukaryota > Metazoa > Chordata > Actinopteri > Cypriniformes > Xenocyprididae > Hypophthalmichthys > Hypophthalmichthys molitrix. Next base: position 29,266,651 of record CM075513.1, on the reverse strand, counting down.
CGAGCTTTACCTGCCCGTTCAACGGAAACTGCACCATCACCAAAGACAACCGGCGTCACTGCCAGGCCTGTCGTCTGAAGCGCTGCGTCGACATCGGCATGATGAAGGAATGTGAGTGTCCGTCTGTCACCCGCCGCACTCGTCCTCAGAGCTGACCCAAGGTCAGAGGTCACACACTGGGCCGCCACAGCCCATAAAGACAGGGCGAGCAATCATCATATGAAAGAACGACCACAATGCCATCAGACCAACCCCCAGACACTCCAGAGATGCAGTTAGTCATGACGAGAATAAGCCCTAGAATAACATGAAGCTCCGAAAACATCTAAAAGTTTCTAAACAGCTGTTTTCTCACCTAAATAAACTTTTAAAACTACATTCTGTGACACAATAACAGTAGTGGGGTAAGATGAGCCATTTTGGTCTTCAAGATAAGGGAAAATGAGGCAGAAGTACAATGAAAGTATTTAAAGTAATTTCAGGATGTTTCCTATCATTTTAAATGATCAGAATACATCTATGACAAAGGGTTCTAAAAATATGGCTTCTTATAAAAAAAAGTGTTCCTCTGGCTCAATTTACCCCAGGTTAGGGGTAAGTTGAGCCGAGTCAGTAGGTGTTTGTAAACTGATGATCTAACTGAATCTGAATCAAACCCATGTGAAATTTTAAATGTACTTATTTTAAAAACTAATTTAATAATCAAATTTCCTTTTACAAATATTCTTTGTAAAAATATTTCTTTTTAAAGCTAAATTAAACAACATAAAACCAACCAAATGAAGTTGAAATTTCAGTATCTTTAATTGTTTTTATTTCTGAAACAATATGTTGAACATCAAAGTTGTAACCTTCCTATAAACAGAGAGTTTGTTGAGTAAAATTAAATAAAAACTAAATAAGAATGAATAAATGTCACTGAAACTAATAAACATTTTAGTCAAAAGGTTCTTGACATGGTTGTTTTTCTGCAATGTCGACCATGTTAGGCCATTAGAGACTACAGGTGGAATTAAACATCCTCTGGTTCGTATCAGAGAAGGGTTTGGTGTGACTTGGTGTTCCTATCAAACTCGAAAATAAAGATAAACTAAACCTGTTGCGTAATATTACATTGAAATGACACCAGTTTATACTTCAGATTTAACTTAAACTCATTGCCTTATGGTGGGGTAAGTTAAAACACTGGCTCAATTTACCCCACAGCATTTGCCTCACTTTGCCCCATAGCTGCCATTTTAGGAAAAGCTAGCTAGCTTACCAATTCAGAATAATATTTAGCTAAATGACTTGCATGGTTTTATACGTTGCTAAATCACCAATATGCATCATAAATAGTTTTAGACCTGGACAAATTAGCTTTGATGAAACAGTCATTACATCTGTTATGTTAAAATTTTTAAAGTAAATAAGCGACTTCCACTCCTCCCATGTGCTTCTCCTTTTCACATTCTGGCAGAAATGATGGGTGGTTCTAAAATATATGGTCACATGACAATAAAATGGTACGGTTGCCAAGATACAGGGGGTGGGTCAACTTACCCACTGCCTCATCTTACCCCACTCTCCCCGATTGATCCTCCACCATTGACGCTCGCTGTGAGTAATGCTGCCAGTGTAGATCCGGCAGAAACAAGCGGAGTGATACAAATTGTAAAACGGTTTTTGTATGATATTAGTAGAGGATTGCATGGCTGGAAAAGGCTCTCAGCCAATCAGATTTGAGAACCAGAACTGTTGTATAAAAATATATAATCTGTAGCGTTTTTCATTGAACGCAATTGTTTATGTAAGATCTTTCATTTTAAATACGCCATAATTTCCATGTGAGAGATGTTTGGTGATTATGACTAATCTAACTACATTTAATACATTTTTTTTTTTTTTGTGGCGAGAACATGCTGTCGTGTTCCTAGAGTGGTTGCCGGGGCATTGCTGTGCAGTTGCTAAGGTGTTCTGAGTGCTAGAAAACAGCATTAATTAAAACATCTGCTTTGTTTCAACACCAACTAGTTGATTCACATCTTTTGAAGCGCACACATCGACCGCACACTCTCTCACACAAACACGCAGTTCATTTGGGGAAAAATAGTTGCTGTTTCCAAACTCTGCTAACAGAGAGAGCGAGCGAGAGAGAGAGAGAGCCAACAATGATGCTTTTTCTCCATGAAGTTGCACAATGGGCCGACCCAGATTTTCATTCAGACGCGGGTGGGAGTTGTGGGTGAGGCAGATCGCTACTTTAAGAGAAAACGGATACAATCGGGGCATAAAGGGGCCTCTTTGTGTGTCGTATACGGTCGGATGAGGACAGCAGGTCAAAGGTCAGCGGTTTTGTAGCCAGTGAGATGTTGATCTCACACTTTAGAACTCTGTGATGTCATCATGACATTCCGGAATGCTGGAAAACCGAGTCGGATGTGATGTTTCTGATCTCTGGATCTCTCTGACGCTCCAGTCCGTCTCTAAATGGAGGATTCGTTACATGGAACTTTAAATCACTCGATTGGATAATTGATCAAGTCTCGCCGACTAATCCATGTGTTTTCCTGTCGGGAACAGTTCAACGTAAACAAACACTGGACTGTTAACGAATACGATACTCTTATATTTGCATTTCTTTATATCAGTTTCTTACAGTTAACAAGTAATATTTTTGTCTCAAATTTTATATATATATATATGAAATATATATTTTTTTATTTTTAATTTTATATAGCAAAAAAAGTGTTTATATAAAATATATGTAATATTTGAATTTAAATTTCATACAGTGTGTGTGTATATATACATGTGTGTGTGTGTGTTTTCATATTTCACTTTTTTGACATTTTACAAAAGTAATAAAAAGGTTTATATAAACGTTCTTAATGAACTGAGAAAGAACACATGTCTCAGTAATCTCTCATCATTATGTTCAAGCTCTATTCTCCTGCTGACAGCATGAATCCCTCTCACTTTTCCAGTTTTGTGTAAATGTGTTTCTGGTAACAGTTCAAGCTCGCTCAGATCCCCGACTGAGGCATAAGATAGAGACAGACGCACAGATGGCACGCGGTCCAGACTGGCACAAGACTGGCACCGTCACCGGCCCGCTCCGCTCTGCCCACTCGAGGGAAACATTCGTCATGCACAACAGCCCTCGACAGGCGTGCTGATCTGGACGTGGACGGCGTGTGTGTAGTGGCTTCGGCTGTCAGTCACCAGTGTGTATTTACTCTGCCACACGCTGGGCGTCTGAAAAACTGCCACGAGAGTCTCTGTGAGATTAAGAGTCTGGCCGCCGTCCTCACCTTCCCGGGTGTTTGTAGTTTGAGCCAAGAGCTCGAGAATACCAGCGTGAGAGTGTGTGTAAATGGATAAAATGTTTTACACTCGGATGAATAGTTTTTAAAGATGACATGTTATGTCTTAATGTTGTTTTTGTGCTCTACTAGAACAGGTTTTCCTGCTTGAATGTTGATTATTTTCCTCATTGTTCAGCTCCTCTCTTCACAGTCTGTCAGTAACGCTCTGTTTAGTTTCTGTCTCTATGAAGCTCCTCCTTCTGAAAAGCACATTGTGCTCTGATTGGTCGGCTGGAGCGGTGTGTTGTGATTGGTGTTTGGGAAATGTCCCGCCCCTTACCATAACCGCCAGTTTCAACACATTACTAACTCAACCAGGCCCCGCCCCTTTATTCTGCATTTTCATAAACTATAATAGTTTTTATTTGCATTTTGAATTAGTTTTTATTTTTATACTTTCCATTTTCATTTTAATTGTAGTTAAAATTGTAATAATTTTATAGCTTTTGCTATTTATTAAAAAATATGTCTATATAGTGTTTTAATCTTTAGTTATTTCAATAGTAGTACCTTGGCAACTAGCTGAAATAAAAAAAAAAATTAAAAAAAAAAATGATTAATACTTTTAACGTACCCCGTCCTGACCCAGACCTGTACGTCATCTTCAGTTTAGTTTAGTTTAGTTATGAACATGACGCAGGGCGACGACTAACTGCGTGATGAAGCATATTAAAATGCGCTTAAAATGCCACTAAAATTCAAGATATGGTTTTTGTCTTATTTTTGTATAATATTGATACAGTTTGGCAATATCACACGAGCAAGAGTGCCGTTTTCCCCGAATATATGCATGATTGCAAATGTGATATTGATTTTATACAACAGTTCAATAATCAAGAATTTAATATTGTGTTAAATTTTAGACACAATATTGTCTGTTTTTGCTCAATTTCGCCATTGAAAACCGTTCCAATCAAAGCCGCAGCAGAAGCGTTGTGCTTCTCCGAACAACACCCACTGGTGATTCATTACTGAATGAATTCACAATTTAGAGTCGTTGATTCAGAGATTCATTCATAAAGACAGTCACTTGCTTCGTTCCTGAATGAATCGGCCATTTGAATGAATTGGTTGAGTGAATGATTCAATGACTCATGTCTGTGTAAAAGTTCATGTGTAATGAATTCTGTGTTGAATCAAAAATATTTCTTTTTGTAATGTCTAATCACTCCTTTTCTCATCTAAGAACAGGATAATTTCTCAGCCAAAATTAGTGTGTGATTAATTAATCAGCACATATAATTAATTAGATTAAAATTTGAATCGTTTGACAGCTCTAGTTTTAATGGTTATAGTTTTAGTTAACCCTGGTTATGGAAAAGCTTCACTACTTTAAAGAACATGAAGTTAGTAGTTTTGCTCCCCAACATTTATTCAGTTCATTCTGTCTCTCTCAGTCATTCTGACGGATGAAGAGGTGCAGAGGAAGAAGGATCTGATCCTGAAGAGGAAGGAAGAGGAGGCGGCGCGGGAGGCGCGGAAACCTCGTCTGAGCGACGAGCAGATGCAGATCATCAACACATTGGTGGAGGCGCATCACAAGACCTACGACGACTCCTACTCTGATTTCGTTCGATTCAGGGTCAGTCAAAAATACTGTAAAAATATTATTAGTGTAAATCAGCTGTTTTCTATGTGAATATATAGTAAAGTGTAATTTATTCCTGTGATCAAAGCTGAATTTTCAGCATCATTACTCCAGTCTAAAAATAGACAGATATCAGATGTAGGCAGGTGGAGCTGGGGAGGTGGAGGGGTTCAGCAGGACTAGCCTACAGAAACAATTGTTTTCTAAGTGGATCGACGCATGAGTAATTATTTCTGCTGTTGGTTTTTTTCTCTAATGCTGTTCCTGTCCAATGCTTTGAGTTTTTAATTGTTTGTGATATCAGATATATTTGACTGACTCTGTGCGTACGTTTAGCCTCCGGTCCGCGAGGGTCCCGTCACCCGCAGCGCCAGTCGAGCCGCGTCTCTTCACTCTCTGTCTGACGCCTCATCAGATTCATTCAACCATTCACCAGGTGACACACACACACACAGAGTGTATGGGACATTCCATAGACTTTTATGGCTTTTTATATACAGCTAATTATAAATACTAAAATATAACCATTGCAAAAAACGTTCTGCATTTATAGATTTAAAAAATTGTTTTATTTACATATGGTTTTGTAAATGAAGACATTGCTGTCAGGGTTTGGTGAGGGATGGAGTGAGGACTCAATAATTGCAGGATGAAGGGCTCTTTCTTTATTAATAAAAATAAAACAAAAGCAAACCCCGTGGGGGAAAACAACACCGGAAACAAGGCCTCAAGACTTGACAGGGTCAGGATACATGAGGGTACCTTAGACGACAAACATGCACAAGACTGCAAACACAGGGAGAATAAATAGGAGAACAAACAAGGCAGGTAATGAGGGAGGACAGGTGGGGCAAATGAACCAATAAATCAGGTAACAAGATGGGCGGAGTTAGACAATCGACAGGAGAGCACATGGCACAAAGAAACACTTGACAAGCCATGTGCTCACACCAAACATAAAAACACAAGCACTAAACGAAACATGAACACGCAGCTAATGAGAGAATCCATAAGCCACGTGTTCACACAAAACAAGACCACATGAGAGCACACAACCCGTGAAACACAGACTGCGTGCTACACAGCACAAGACAAAAACACAACATGAAAACATGCGGCAGGTGTAAACAAGCCATGTGCTTCACAAAACATGACAATACAAGAGCGCCTGGCTAATAAGAACCAACCTCACAAAACACGAGACAAGAGCGCACGGCAAGTGAAAGTACACACAAACCATGTGCTCACAATAAAGACAGAACAGGGAGCGCGAGTGTCCGAATCCCGACATGAAACCGAAACTAAACTAGACGTGAGTGCCGGGATCCGAACGCCACGCTCCCAACATGAAACAAGACACGCAGACAAGAGAGCGCACGGCTCGAGAACTCGAGACCGTACAAAGACGGGACAAGAACGGGAGTGTCAGGGCTCTGTCACAAAACCAAGAAATAAACTAGACAGAAGTGACAGAACCCTGACACTAACCCCCCCTCTAAAGGGACGCCGAACACAAGACAGAAACAAATGACAACACAAGACCGTAACCATAACATACACGACAACACAAGACCAACAAATCAACAAGACAAAAAATATTAATACACAAGAGACAGAGAGAGGAGGGAGGGGAGCCAAGTCAGAGCCAGCGGGATAACCCATATAGTCATTATAAGGGACCAGGGTGGAACGGGAGGGTTAAGCCAGGAAGGCTCAGGCAGGTCTGGAGTCCCAGCTGAGGGCCAGGGAGGAGCCGGAGGAACAGACCAGGGAGGCTCCATCAGGTCTGGAGACCAGGGTGAGGGCCAGGGCGGAGGAATGGGCCAGGCGGGCTCCAGCAGGTCAGGAGTCCTGGCTGAGGGCCAGGGCGGCACTGGAGGAATGGGCCAGGCGGGCTCCAGCAGGTCAGGAGTCCTGGCTGAGGGCCAGGGTGGTGCTGGAAGCATGGGTGGAACAAGCAGGGCAGACAGCAGGGACAGAATTGGCTTGGCAGACAGCATGGGTGAAGCCAGTAGTGCAGATACCAAGGGCAGGGCCTGCTCGACAGGCATCAAGGGCGGTGCCGGCAGGGCAAGGAGCTTGAGCGGCGCCGGCAGGGCAAGGAGCTTGGGGATGGCCTCCATGGCCATATCAGGAAAAGCAGGGAGCTCTGGGGTCACCAGACTTTCTGAGTCGGAGGAAGCCTTCCTTCTCTTCCTCCACTTACGTCGGCGAGGCGATGGCTTGGAAATTGCTGCCTCTAAGGGAATTGCAGTACCCACAACCACCTCTGGGGGAACTGCAGTGTCCATGGCAGCTTCTGTCAAAATTGCAGTGTCCGGAACCGCCTCTAGGGGAACTGCAGCATTTACTACCTCTGCGGGAGCTGCAGCTTCTTCAGCCGCCAACGGGGGCGCTGCAGCATCAACGAGCACCTCTGGGGAAGCTGCAACAGGAGGATTTCCATGCCAATCCAGGAAATCCACGAATTCCCCAAAAGTCAGGTGATCCAGCCCTCTCATTCGCCACCAATTCTGGGGCTCATCAAGGGCAGTTTTAAAAAGGTCCTTGAAAGCTGCATCGTTGAACCTCAGTCCCTCTGCAGCACCGCTGAACTCAATGGCAGAATCCCTCAAGTCAGCCCCCTGTTGACAGAGGGAGCTCAAGTCTTTAAACTGGAGAATGCGATCATAGAGGGGGCTGGAGAGAGTGGAGGCTGGTGGATGGCGCACGTTCTTCTTCTGCTGAGTCCTCATAGTGGCGTGTTCGTCCTGTCAGAGTTTGGTGAGGGAAGGAGCGAGGACTCAATAATGCAGGATGAAGGGCTCTTTCTTTATTAATAAAAATAAAACTAAAGCAAACAGAAACTACCCCGTGGGGGAAAACAAGACCAGAAATGAGAATAAATAGGAGAACAAACAAGGCAGGTAATGAGGGAGGACAGGTGGGGCAAATGAACCAATAATCAGGTAACAAGATGGGCGGAGTTAGACAATCGACAGGAAAAGCACATGGCACAAAGAAACACTTGACAAGCCATGTGCTCACACCAAACATAAAAACACAAGCACTAAACGAAACATGAACACGCAGCTAATGAGAGAATCCATAAGCCACGTGTTCACACAAAACAAGACAACATGAGAGCACACAACCCGTGAAACACAGACTGCGTGCTACACAGCACAAGACAAAAACACAACATGAAAACATGCGGCAGGTGTAAACAAGCCATGTGCTACACAAAACATGACAATACAAGAGCGCCTGGCTAATAAGAACCAACCAGTGACAGAACCCTGACAGTTGCTGGATGTTCCCAAATATAGTATTTTGTCAGATTTAGCTCAGTTTTGATCACATTTGTCCCTGAAACACATTTACACTGCAACAAAAAAAGAATTTTCTTAGTCAAATATAAATATATATATAAGAAATTCTTAAATCCAGATAAATTTACTTTTTAGTTTTATTAATATTTCGAATTAGCTTTTTTTATATTTTCAGTTTTTTATATGTTCATTTGTAATAATTTTATGTGCTTTTGTCATTTTATTCGTTTTATCTGAATCTTGCTATTTGGGTTTAATTTATTTTATTTCAGTTTTAGTTTTTATTTATTTCCAGTTAATAAACTTTGTGCTTCAAATTAAACTTATTTCAGTTTATTGCCAAAGCAACATTTCTAATTTTCACTTTCAGTTTAAGTGTTTCAACTAATATTTACATTTCATTTTATTTTTAATCAGCTGGAGCAGTGTGTTGTGATTGGTCAAGCGCTTCGAATGTGTTTGGGAAATGCCCCGCTTCTTTATTCTGCATTTTAATAAACTATTATAGTCTTCATTAGCATTTTGAATTAGTTTTTATTTTTATACTTTAATTGTAGTTAAAAATGTAATCATTTTGTATTTTTTGTCATTTTAAATTATTTGTCATTTAGTGTTTTTTTTTTTTTTTTTTTTATATTTATATTTTTTGGTTATTTTAGTACTTCAGTAGTAGTATCTTGGCAGCTAGCTGAAATAAAATAATATAAAAAATAAAAATGTGTTTTGTTAGGGCTATCGGTTAAACATGTTAATTTTGTGCGATTAATTATGGAAAAAATAACGCATTGAAATTAGTAGCGCTTTTAATGCACTTTAGCTATATTTAAATTAACAGACATGTTTTTAATAGTTTTAGTTAACAATAATAACCCTGTTGAGAAGCAAATGACAAGATATCTGTATATATGATATCTGATAAATGTGTAATAATGGCGCAAAAAAGATGCACATGACCTCTTGTGACAGCTCAAGCTCTTGCTGTGGTGATTATAAGTGGTGGTATTTAACGTAATGTCTCTCCGTTGTCTCTGTAGAGTCTGTGGACACTAAGCTGAACTTCAGTAATCTGTTGATGATGTATCAGGACAGCAGCGGCAGTCCAGACTCCAGCGAGGAGGACAACTCGCGTCTGTCCATGTTACCGCACCTCGCCGATCTCGTCAGCTACAGCATCCAGAAGGTCATCGGATTCGCCAAAATGATCCCTGGATTCAGGTGAGTTCCTGTTCTCCTCGTTTAGTCTCGACTTTCAATGTGTGTCGTGATGTTTCACCCGCATTGCAGCTTATTCCAGCCAAAAACTTTCCACGTAGACAGGAAGCGAGCGTCTGATTTTCATTCTCACTGTTCGGTTTATGCATGTTGCACATCCTATCAATGTTGCCTAAAACAAAAACTAATAAAAACCAAAGCATACAAAAAAAGTTTAAAATATTAATAAATCCTATAATAGTATATAAATAATACTGAAACAACCCCGTACCTAACGTTTATCATCTTAATGGGAGTTAAATGGTGATCAATGGTTTTATTTACTTACCAAAGCCAGTTTTTACTCCCATTTGGCACTTGACGAGTGTTAATGTTGGATGCCGGTCTCTCGTTCAGATCTTTGCGCAGCAGTTTCAGCACAAGCAACACCGAAGAAGAATCTGGAATATGTGTGTGAACTTGATCCAAGTTGAGTTTGCCCAAAAGTAATGAGAGCTGATAATTTCACAACTATAATTCAGAAAACAAAGCGGTCTTCAGTTGAGCTGGTGGAGCTCAATCAAAATATCTTTCACTGATTTGGCAGATGCGTTTATCCAAAGTGACTTACACGGCATTCAAGATGCACATTTAGGGGATTTATGTGCTTTTTATGCATTTTTGCATAAAACCAATAATACTCCGTCAGTCTCAAGTCTGTTGTTTGTCTCAGGGACCTGACAGCAGAAGATCAGATCGCTCTGCTCAAGTCCAGTGCCATTGAGATCATCATGTTGAGGTCGAATCAGTCGTTCAGTCTGGAGGACATGAGCTGGAGCTGTGGAGGACCAGATTTCAAATACTGCGTCAATGATGTCACCAAGGGTAAGACACACACACACACACACTTAACGTGCTCACACACAGATGTGGACACACATGCAAACGCTCTCACCTGTGTGTACGTGCAGCGGGTCACACTCTGGCGCTCCTGGAGCCGCTGGTCAAGTTTCAAGTGGGTCTGAAGAAACTGAACATGCATGAAGAGGAACATGTGCTGCTGATGGCCATCTGCCTGCTGTCACCAGGTGTGTGTTTGCGTTTGTTTCATCTCATATTTGATGCAGTCAGTTGCATTTCAGCACAGCGCTGGATATATTTTGTACATGATCTTTGCTACCCTTAATCTAAAACCCTCAGTTCATACTGTAATAATATCATATTGATGAAACGGATGAGTGTATTTGTGTTTGCGCTCTGGAGAACGTCAAAGGTTTCTCTTTACAATGTGCTTTTGCAGCGTTGAGCAATGTAGCCAATCACAGACATGTTTGTTGATTTCTTGAACGCCGTGGCCAATCAGGGGTGTTTATTTTAGTCAGAATCTACTAACTACTAACAAAAGTGTAGACGCGATTTGAATAAGAGATTCATTGTGCGTTGTAGACAACTTTATTGATTATAACAGAACTTTGTGAGATCATGATGAACTATACAGTGATTGTAAAGGGAGAAGTCTTTGCGCACTTTCTAGGCTAATCCAATCAGAATTTGAATAAAAGTCAACATGTAACTTGTTCCCGTTCGCCATCTCAGAGTCCGACAACTGCCTTCTAAAAATTAGCACATGGTTTGTCTTAAAGCATATTAAAAACACCACATAGGCATATACACAACATTAAAAACTTGATTTTCACCACAGGGGGACTTTAAAGAGCACCTATAATGCCCCTTTCACAAGATGTAATATAAGTCTCTGGTGTCTCCAGAATGCGTCTGTGAAGTTTCAGCTCAAAATACCCCACAGATCATTTATTATAGCTTGTCAAGTTTGCCCCTATTTGGGTGTGAGCAAAAACACGCCGTTTTTGTGTGTGTCCCTTTAAATGCAAATGAGCTGCTGCTCCCGCCCCCTTTCCAGAAGAGGGCGGAGCTTTAACAGCTCGCGCTTCGGTCGCTCAACAACAACAAAGCTGGAGAATCTCACGCAGCCAAAATGACGAAAGTGTTCAGCCTTACATTGTTCAAACCGGAGTCGACACTGATGGAGAGACTCAGGAAGAAGTTACAACTTTTAGACGTTTCTGAATGGTTAGTGGATAAATTTATGTAGTTGCTGTGGAGTTGATTCAACTCATCCACTATCATGTGCCGTCATGTTAATCTTTTGTGCAAAAAGACCTGTTCGCGAAACAGAGTCATACACACCAGGCTAACGTTTATGATTGCTATCAAATGCTGTGAATGGTCTAATATTTTTTCCAAAATATCGCTCAGACAGAAACGCTCTTTTTTTAGCAATCAATCTTGTCAGGGTCAACTTGCAGTCTATCCAAGTTAACGAGACACTAAATAGTGTTCAGTGCTCATCTGTGTAGCCAATGACAGAACAGTTAGCATGCTTTGCTCGAACTTTTGCCATGGCGTTAGAACTGGTACACCGTTTCGCTTGCGAAAACAAAATGCCGCCGCCGTGGGTGGAAACATGCAGATTAAGGGGCGGTAATATTATGATGATTTTAAAAGCATCTACTGTATGAACTAAATTGTCTCTTCTTCTCCTGTAGATCGTCCAGGCGTTCAGGACCACGGGCGGATCGAAGCCCTGCAGGACCGTCTGTGCGACGTCCTGCAGGCGTACATCCGGATCCATCACCCCGGCGGGCGTCTCCTGTACGCCAAGATGATCCAGAAACTGGCCGACCTGCGCAGCCTGAACGAGGAGCACTCCAAGCAGTACCGCTCGCTGTCCTTCCAGCCCGAGCACAGCATGCAGCTCACGCCGCTGGTGCTGGAGGTGTTCGGCAGCGAGGTGTCCTAGCATCCGAGAGCCCCCCGGAACGCTCCGGAGCCCCGGAAACGTCCTGCTCCTCCTGAGACGGCCGCGAGCGGGAGCTCATCGCTTCTACACTGAGAGCGTCACAGTTCACAATACGGGGGGCTGTAGAGATATATATGTGTGTGTGTGTGTGTGTGTGTGTGTGTGTGTGTGTGAGTGTGAGGGTGGTGCACAGGTCTGGATAATGTTGCGGAATTCCCGCTTTTAAGCTAGAGGTAATTCCGAACGGAATGTATTAATAATGTATGATTAGAACGATGCATATACACTAATATTTATATTTAAGAGAGAGATGGATTGTATTAAATGAAAACGTATGGCCAGGTGATCCTCTGTTGTAATAGGATTAGCAGGCTTTCCTAGTTCATGCGCATAGATGAGTGTGTTTGTGTGTTTGTGTGACGTACACAAAATTAGATTCCAATTCACAATGGCTCTGTTCCATAACCTAGTGAGCGCCCTACGTAGATGGCATTTTAAGGCTTAGGTGTATTCCTGGGATGAAAAGATGTGTCCCAAATCTAAAGCAGCATCACCAGTGTTAGAAGTAACTTGAGTTACGTAATCGGATTACTTTTTTCAAGTAACTAGTAAAGTAATGCCTTACTTTTAAATTTACAACAAAATATCTGTTACTTTTTCAAATAAGCAACGCAAGTTACTTTGTTTTCCAATGTATTGATTGACAGCTCTCCTGACTCCATGTTGAGAGAATCGTAAGTGCAGGAGTGTGTGAACATGACGGTTATTGTAGTTTTAGTTTACTCATACACATTTACTCATCTCACTTGCACAAAAACAGATTCAGTATTCTTCAAAATAAATAAAAACTGTGAAATGCAAACTTATTAAAAATATTGCACAAACCTGCAATAATTAAACATATTAAATTAAATTAAACAAATATACTTTATGCATTTAATCTCACTTTATTAACCAATGTCTTTGCTGCTGACCTTTGGATAATCCAATTCAACCATACTAAGCAAAACTGACTTTAGATAAACATTTGTTTTAAAGTAAGAGTGTTGAACTTCCTTCTTTAGCGATCATGAATGGAGCACAGCTGAAAGGTTTGTTTGAGCTGCGCCCTCTACTGTTCAGGCATGAATTTGCATTTCCTTCAGCCTGCAAAATTCATTTGACTTTTGGTGTGAAAGGCCTTTACATTCGCCAAAAATAGAACTTTTTGTTATTTAAAAAACAAACGAGCAAGCCCTGCCCAAGTGAGAAAAAGTAAGGCAAAAGTAATGTAACACATTACTTTTCATAAAAAGTAACTAAGTAATGCAATTAGTTACCTTTTTAGGGAGTAACGCAATATTGTAATGCATTACTTTTAAAAGTAACTTTCCCCAACACTGATTTTAACGTGTTATTTTTTCCATAACGAATCGCACAAAATTAACACCTTTAATCGATAGCCCTAATAAAACACATTTTCATGTTTGTTTGTTTTTTATTATTATTTTTAAAATAACTAAAAATTCAAGAAAAAAAACAGTAGGGAGTAACCCAATATTGTAATGCTTTACTTTTAAAACTAACTTTCCCCAACACTGAACATCACACACATGCTTCTCATCGAATGCAATCCCATAATGCATTGCAACATGCTAAAATGGTGGGAAAAACCATCGGCATTGTTGCATTTCAAACTCAACATCGTGAAAGAAGATTTTCATAAACTAAAACATATATACTGAAAAATACTAATACAAACTGAGAAAAAACAAATGAAAGTGTATTGACTAATTAAAAATAACTTCAAATAAAACCGTTATGACTGTTAATTGTTTCTAGAGTTTCTCTAAAGCCTCATAGTAGTTATAAGGCCATATAAGCTATTTCCAGAAATAACATGCAAGAGAATTTTTCCTAATTCCTTTAGTATCACAAAATAGCAGTTCACTTTGATTAGCAACAAACCAATGTCCAATTCTGTTTAAATCCATTGCAAGTCCGGTCAAACGCTATTCAAATGAAATACTGCCTAGGTAGTGAGTCACTTTTCAGAACATTTTGGAGTTCACTAGGTTTTGGGACAGTGGCCACTTTGACTCGCAATTGTGAGCAGATTTATTGGCTGAAATATTGGCCTGGCTGTTAGATCTGTCCGTAGTATTCATGATAAATTGTAAACATACTACTTCACACACACACTCTCACACTTTAAAATGAGAGAGGGGGCCTGACCTGTTGGTCTGATGTCTGTATAGATAGGAACTTAGATGACCACAAGAGAGCCGAAACGCAGGAACCGGCCCCAGAGATCAGCCCGAATGCTGCTCTACGTTATTTATCATTCATAACAAGGCCATCCGGCTGCTTCAACCTCATATTATCTAAATCTCTACAGTGATTTAGTCTAAGACAAGGCCTTACTTTACCCTGCTATTAGATCTTGACATAAAACTCGATGTATTATATGCGTTTACTTAAAGTGCTGGATTTTGCAGAGCTGTTAATACGCCAATATCATGTTTTTTTGAAAGCGGACATCACTGTTTGGTTTTTTATGTCATCAATTTTTGGGTCTCATTCATGAAACCCAAGCAGAATTGTCTGTCAAACCATTTTTAGGTAAACTGTCCCATTCGTGTTATGTAGAATAACCTGTTTTACTTAAAATGTAGAACGATCCACAACTCAAATGGTTCGTAAAACCATGCTTCATGATCATTTGATGGAAATAGGATTGGTCTATGCAAGTTGTTGCTCAAATGCACCAATTTACGTAGAATTGTTTTAACTCGATGCATTGAATTCCTGTAGACCGTTCATAATAATGTTGCATGAATTTAAGAGGAGTTTCATGAACGATTTATGCCAGTTCTGCTTGTTTTATAAATGCGTCCCATTCCATGCGGTTCTGCGCTGCTCTCTTGTGGTCATGAGCTGTAAATACCACTCGTATTGTTTCTGTACATATGTCTAATGAAAAAGGATAGGCTAATACAGTTAATCAGCAGAAAAGAAGCTTGGGAGAAATATGCAAATCTGATATTTTCATATGTTTCGGTGTTTTTCTCTCTCAGATGACATAATAAGCTTTTATGACCGTATCTATTCCTGATGCTTTTAGGTGCGAATTCCACATTGAATTTTATTGTTGTAATGATTATCATGGCTTAGTTTTGTACGGATTTTAAGACATCAAACTGGACTCTTATATTTTTATTTCTGCAAATCAACGAGACATCTCAAGCAGACTGTGTTCTGATCTCAGACAACTCAAAACTGGTGCTTTATTTTTGTTTTTGCTACAACCGCTGCCTCAATCCAGCCAACCTGACACACACACACACGTAACAGTCCGTTCAAAGGACTCGAAGCTTTAACATTACTGCGGGTGAAACGGGAAGAGGAGCTCGTCCAGACGTTGGCTGCTAACGAAAGAGACTACGTCTGCTTTATCTCAGCTGTAAATGAAAGACTTCTGAAGAGCTGGACGATTCCTCGAGAGTAGGAGCATCTGGAGGAACGATGGCGAAACCGCCTTTTGGACGACAGACCGAATTGCAGATACATGTGTATATACCAGTTATGATAAGCTTTGGTTGGATTATTCTAGTTGTATTAGCCAATGATGGAGTGTTTTTGCAACTGCGAATGCTCCTTTTCACCCCCGGATCCAGACCGTCTCTGCCTCCATAGCCTTTGCGAAACTCAAACGCAACTGGATCACTTGCAACAAGGGAAATAAGTCGTCTCTGTCCCGCTCTGGATTTAGCAGGAGGCTTTGCCTTCATCACCTCAACCATGCTAAAATAGAGAGGACCTCCAGCCACAAGAGTCCTGCCAGTTTTGGGTTTGCTTCATTGGGTGTCAACGTATGGACGTCTGAATGGGGTAAAATTGGGGTTTCTGTCAACCCAGTGTCCCTTCATCAGTATTTTTATGAGGGGGAAGTTGTTGTGGATGAGTAGGAGACCATCTTCTGGACTGTCTATGCACTTTGGATCAGTTAAAGTCAGTCAAAGAGATCCTGCGGAGGTTGTACCTTCTCTGTTGGATGTTCTTGGCTGAATTGAAGGCAACTGACCAACCTACAGCTCTAATTGTTGGTAAAGCTCTCGGTTGGTCTTGTGCCACGCAGCTAGACTGAAGAAACCCAGCGCTCATCAATCCCATCATGCTCTTTCCCCCTGAGAAATCCTGGAGCTCTTACAGTGGGTTTCTTGAGTCTAGCTGAAGGAAAACGTGTACGTACGTCGAAGCGGGTGAACGAATCGTTGATGACTGTCTGAATGCTGATTGTTTAAGGAAAACACAAACCACCAGGTGCCGTTGTTAACCAAAATGAACTACCTCTCTCATTCATTCACACCATTTCAATGTTTGTTTGTTTTTCTTTTTTAAGAAACACTAAATCCTTTACTTATTTATTCCTCTCTGTCTCAAATGCTGGACTGTTTACCTCAAGACGTCTTTATAAGCCTGTAGCTTAAATGTTGCTTTACTGCCTGTAATTGCGTCCGTAATTCATAATTGCGACTTACCGACTCGTAAATATGAACTTCTAAGTACGACCTGAACGCACCACCCCAAGACGCACGTTAATGAGCGTTTCGTTTGGACGTTTTTAGAGCATACGCTCCAGATGAAACGCTCACGTCTTGGCGACTTCAACGCGGGGAGATGCTCACGCTAGCCTGACCGCTAGCAACTGTCAGTATTCGCTCTTTCTCACGCAGGATGTCAAAGCATTGACAACCAAGCTAGCTAATCCCAAAGTATCCTAAATAAGCTAGTTTTAAGTATTGTCTGTTTAGCATTGGAAAAACTGTGCATGTCTTCATGACCGGGCATTGCAGATGTCTGCTTTGCATGAGCAATGAAGTTTTCATCTGTATTTGAGCTAATAGCATACCAGCTCAACTCTAGCGCCATCTTGGTCTGTTCTTTCCTATTTCTTTGCATCTCTTTGTCCCGATGGTCTGTCCAGATTTTTTTAACCGTGCGGGAACTCAATCAAGGCTGACTTCCCTCATAACGTCATATTATTTATGATAATAACTATTATAATACATGCTTTTATTATTGTTAATATTAATTATAATAGTAAAATAATTATTATTAAATAATAATTAATGCTATTCTTCTTACTCCATTTTGTCTAGATGTTTTCGAATACATCCATCCATCTGGACACGACCCTTTCTCGTTCTGTTTTCTCCCGCATTATCAGCTCATCTAAACGCCTTCTATCAACTATAAACCTTCACTGTCACTCAGTTCATTTCTGCCATGTCTCCATCCATTTCCCCCTAAACTACACAAACACACACACGTACAGATTCGCCACCAGCATTTACTTTACAGACAGAAATACTTAGTACTCTATTTGTATGACTGACAGGTTACTTCTCAATGTTTTGACACTATTAAAACCGGATTCTCCATGCTAGCTCAGTGAAAGACCTCTGTGTGCCTACACCCCAAAGCCTTATTTTGGGATCGTGTCAGGGTTGGGCGTTAGTTTCAGTGTAGTTCTGCCCAGAGTTCATTTATGAGATTGAAGCTCACAGTCAGACTGGACACATGTTGAATTTGGAAATGAAGGGTATGACTCTCAGGCCAGAAACGTACTTTACCGAAGTATGCAAATGCAGATGTGAACGCTTGTCAGCGCTCAACACTTTGTAAGCATGCGGCTTCTTGAGCGAGAAACAAAGTGTAGGGTGGGACTTGATTTCGTCCATTGGGAATTGATTGGATTGTTGTCGTTTGCAACGGAAGGGGAAGTTATTTTGATTAAAGATTACGAGGCACATTCATTAAAAAAAAAAGATAAAGACGGATCATTTATTTAAAATAAACACTGCAAATATTCCATAAAAAAAATAATAGTCGATTTGGAATTCAGTAATTTGACTCTTCAAACAGTTGTTCCAATGACCGTAGATCTGATATGAAAGAAAAAATTGGACCGTTTACGCTAAAAAAAAAACATTTGGAAAGAGTTTGTGTAGCTGGAATCGCCTTCAGATTGTGTTCAAGTGAATTTGTTCAGTCTGGCTGTGATTCTCGACTCTCAGAATCGAACCAACCAAAACGACAGGAAAATCTGGATGGTTTCTTAGAGATCCAGACACATTTGTCTCAGACAGACGGTCCGAGAGAACGCTCCTGGAATCAGGTGCCTTATTTTCCATATTTACAAACTTTCACTTAATTACATATGCAGTTTTAGGTCAATTATGGCATTTTCTATCAAGACTTCTGTCACAAGATTTAAGAAATAGTATTGTGATATAATAGTAATTTGCTCAGTCGTCCGAAGATCAAAAAATCTCACTGATTTAATTGTTCATTGCTTGGTTGCAGGTGTTTTCAAGGAATGAATGATAATTCATGTCATTTGGGATGAGCTGGTTGGAAAAGCAGCACTTTTATCATGCTGTTCTGGACACGGTACTCGTCTGTTTGAGACGCGGTTTCTTCTGTTAGTCCAGGTTTTCTCTTCAGAATTGCCATCATTTACTCACCCTCATGTCATTCAAAACTGTGAAACACAAAATGAGATTTTAAAGCTTTCCATACAACAAAAGTTGTCGGTGATTTGTCCTGCCAAGCTCCAATCTAGAATATAGTGCATGAATATGATACTTATATGTTTGTCCTTTTTGGGATTTGGCATATAAATCACTGTCCACTTTCTTTGTGTGGAAAACATAAACTCCTCACATCTCCTGTTGTGTTTCATGAGAAAACGAAAATTATGTGTGGCAGAGGGTGAGTAAATTATAACTGATTTAATCATTTTGGTGAACTATTCCTAAAATAGTTTAATTCTCATGAGAATTATGGAAGCCTGAAAGAAATGCATTAATGTTGTTGAACAAAAGCTCCAAACTTTCTTTTTTTAGATCAGTTTTGAAGAGAAATCTCGAACACAAAGGGCACCTCGGCAGTGGTGGATCACAGTTTGGATCTCCGAGAATCCCATCATGACTTTCCAAATCACAAAAACACACCTCACTTCATTTTTAATACTAGAAACACACAAAAATCTCAAGACACTTGTGTATAATTTGTGTTGTTTCGTTCTGAAACTGTCAGTCAGTGTACACCTGATTTGGTCTGTACCATCTCATATGTGTTGATCTGTCTTTTCCCTTGAATGTCCATTACACATTTATTTTGTGCATTGTATGTAGTAAATGAGATGTTTTGAAAAAAATCACAAATAAACAGCTGTATATACTGATGCATAAACCTGTGAGACTGTCTATCAATAAAACATTCAGACAGAAGAGAAAGAGTTTAACTACCTTAAAGATATGATAGATTGAAGAATAACTGTTACCAGATGTATTTCCATGACCACTTATATCAAGGATAGGCAACTAGTGGCCTGAAATATCTTTAAATACGGCCATATTGCACCCTGATGATCAATTTTAAAACATTTGAAAAGTGAAATCAGCACAATGAGTCAAATGAAATGAAAAATTACAATGAAAATAAGGTTTTCCGGTGAAGATTGGAAACTGATTATCTTTTTACAGAGTTTAAGGGCATCTATTTGATTGGTTTGTTTGGAAAAACTAAATCTGTAATGAAAGATATTAATTTAAACCACTGCACACAAACAGAAGTATGAAGAGTTGCTTTTACATCTCAGATTTTAAAGGTAAAATACATTGTGAACAAAACAATTAACAAATGCAGGACAGACATTTTTGCACTGAATTATGTTCCTATATTATATTTTTATTCATGGCAACATGTGAATTTGAAGAAAAGCCAGGGACTCGCCGCACCTTAACAAGAGTCCAAATGAGGTGCGTAAAAACTCCAATTAGAGAAACGCCTTAAAAACTCCTGCACACTTTTACAATAAAGAGGAACCACCAATTGCAAGATAAAACCACTGCTTTAATGAAAAAGTGGCAAAAGTTTCAGTCACATGACTGTTCACAATGCTCAGTGCAGGAGCCATCTTAATATAAGGAGTCACATGATTACATGGATTGATAAGCCCCAATCAGACTGTTTCTCAATATCAAGTATGGCAACATTATAATACAAAATATAATTTATTAAACATTAATAGCCATTATAAACTTTGTATTTAATATTATATTTTAAGTTGTATTTTGGATACCATATATCTGTAATTTGAGTAAATTTTTACAAATTTACAATGAAATGTTTTACATTTTACAAATTAAATCCTTTGTTTTCTTCTGTTATTACATAAGAATCGTATAAGAAGTTGCCATTTGCAATAAATTATGCATCCCATGAAACATTAAAGATGTATCTAATAAGAAAACAATGGTATAATATAAAAATGTACTTATAGTCATGGATTGTAATACGTTAAATATATGCAAAAGTAGTTTGAAAGCTTTAGGAGATTGAATCAATTATGTTTGGATATGATTTGTAAGCTAATTTTCTTTTTTTTTTTCGGATCTCCTGCTATAATTAGAGGAGATGAAATTCTTCATCGGGAATTTGGCAGTTAAACACATGACTTGTGTTTTCTACAGAAGATCGCCTCAAGGTCTGCACTCAAAGGATCATGATTAAAACGTTTCTCTAACATTTTTGAAACTATTCAAAAGCGCCTAAAATGGGCTCAGAATATATCAATGTCGTGTTATTAACTTTTTAAGTCATTAATACGATCGATTTAATAAACTCCTGTCAGGCGCGACTGAAAAAAGGCGCCACAGATAACCGCGCTTTCTTGTCAGAATATCCGCTGTCAAAAGATATTCCCTCCTAATGTCACTTTGTCGTTATTCGTGTTATTTTGATGACTTTTTAAAAGTCATTAATACAGTTTATTAACCTCAGAAAACCTGTCAGACGTGATTGGAAAAAAAGGCGCCACAGAAAACCGCCCTTTCTTGTCAGAATATTTGCTGTTAAATGATATTCTCACCGAATATGTCTGTCATGTTACTTAAAATTCATTTTTTGGTTGTGAAGTAAGAAGTTTCTCACCTTAGATTTTGAACAACGACTTCTTGTCCTGTCAGACGTCAGTTGCGTCGAGCGCGAGCGCCGTTGCTTGTTTTCTCAGTCCAGCACAACAGATGGCGCTATCATCCCGCCGGAACAAAAACACAGAAAGAAAGAAGAACTTACAGTTTTAACAGCTGTCTCTTTACATAAATTATGTGACGTACTTGTTTGTTTTCTGCCTTTGGTGTTTTAATGACTGCCGCATTCCCACTGTTTTGAGCGCGAACGCCGTTTCAGTGTTCAGAAATGATATTAATTTCTGACATTAAATTAAGCGAATGAGTGTGAATTTGTTAAATGAACGACATTATATGACCTATTATAAATATAATACCTTATTATATTATTTTGAAAAATGTAAACACAATTTTATATTTATATAATCTCAGACGTTTTCTTTACGATTATAATCAAAAGTAACTGCTAAATATGTAAATATTATTTTGAGAAGATGGGCAGCAATTTGCTAAAATGTAGAATTAGGCTACTATGGTAAAACTGTACAATACAGTCTCATTTGCTAGTTTATGCATTAGCTAACACATGAACTGAAAATAAGCAATATAAAACAAAAGATTAATGCATTTATTAATTATTAGTTAGTAAAAGTCTAGTTGTTCATTGTTTGTTCGTGTTAGTTCACAGTATATTAACAAATGTTAACTTTGGATTTTAATAATGTAGTAAATGTTGAAATTACTTTGACTAAGATTAATAAATGCTGTAGTAGAACATGTTAAATAATATTAAAAAAAATGAAAGTGTTACCAAATATATTAAATAACCTATTATAATAACTGATAATATTTTTCTGCAAAATCTAACTAAATGTAAAACAAATCTAAACATATTTTTATTTATATCATCTTAGAAGTAATTTTCTTCATTTATAGGGTTAGTTCACCCAAAAATGAACATTTCTGTCATTAATTACTAGTGATGGGTGATTTCAAAACACTGCTTCATGAAGCTTCGAAGCTTTACGAATCTTTTGTTTCGAATCAGTGGTTCGGAGCGTGTCAAACGATCTCAAACTGCCAAAGTCACATGATTTCAGTAAACGAGGCTTTGTTACGTCATAAGTGTTTCGAAGTTTGATACACGCTCTGAACCACTGATTCGAAACAAAAGATTCGTAAAGCTTCGAAGCTTCATGAAGCAGTGTTTTGAAATCAGACATCACTAGATATTGTTGAATAAAGTCGTTATTTTTTTTATTTTTTTTTGCCACACAAAAAGTATTCTCGTTGCTTCATAATATTAATGTTGAACCACTGCAGTCACATGAACTGTTTTAAATATCTCTTTAGTATCTTTCTGGGCCTTGAAAGTGTAAATTAAATTGCTGTCAATGCAGGCCTCACTGAGCCTTCGGATTTTATCAAAAATATCTTAATTTGTGTTCTGAAGATGAACGAAGGTCTTACGGGTGTGGAACGACATGAGGGAGAGTAATTAATGACAGAAATTTCATTTTTGGGTGAACTAACCCTTTAACAGAACTGCTCTTGTTTCTTGTTCCTCCTTGATTTCTGTCATTAAATTGCCATTCCCTTCTTGTCTCACATTGATTTGTGACAGTTTACCATGTTATTTTTAGATTTTATGGAGTTGAAAAAGGAAAGTAAAGAACTGAATGAAGTGGAGAAGAAACCGCAGGATCCCATTAAAGAAGAAGAATCTTCCAGTTGCTCAGATGCCGATTCTTTGACCTGCTCTGAGTGTGGAAAGAGATTCACGAGCACAGGAGATCTCAGTGTGCACGTGAGAAGTCACAGCGGAGAGAGACCGTACATCTGCCATCAGTGTGGAATGAGCTTCATCCAGAAAGGAAACCTGAACGTGCACATGAGAAGTCACACCGGAGAGAGACCATACTCATGCCAGCAGTGCGCAAAGAGGTTCATTCACAAATCAGACCTCAAGAACCACGTGCGATTTCACTCCGGAGAGAAACCCTACACATGCATTCGGTGTGAAATCGGTGTCCACACTGGAGTGAGATCGTACGTGTGCTCCAAGTGCAGGAAGATCTTCACCATGCCTGGAAACTTGCATCAGCACCAGAGGATCCATACTGGAGAGAAACCGTTCTATTGCTCTGGTGTGGAAGGAGACTCGAGGAATCTACTGAGGCATACGAAGAAGAGTAGACACTAAGAACTATATCTATAGTGCGCATTCAATAACTTAATTGTGTTGTATATTGTCAATCTCATCTCAAAAGAATTAAATAAGCTAATATACATCTATTGGTGAAGTTTATGAATGCTACAGTTTTAAACAATTTTTGTTTGTTTTTTAAAAAAAAAAACATATTTGTGTTTTTACTGTATATTTTGCTAAAAATTATAATAATAATAGATTGGGTGTGGAGTTGCTGAGAGGGTGTGTGTTAAAAATATTGTCATTTATTGCATCTTCCAGACAAGTTTATTAAAGTGTGCTGATTTTACATGAAACTATGGGAAATCATTTTTTGGATGAATTCATTTTTTGGCTGGAATTTTAAAAATAAATGAATTTTTTAAAGAAAAAAAAATGTAAATACTTTTAATAATGCTTTAATATACTTAAATTCAACCACTGCACAAATATTATGGTAGCTCTCTCTCTCTATATGTATATATATATATATATCAAACAAACATACACTTTAAGACATATAAAAAATAATCCTACATTGGGAGCTTTAGTTAATAAACACATATTTAGATGTTTGTGCCACAATATTAAAATAAACGTTTGCTGCGTTTGTTTTTATTGAATCTTTCCCTTTAAATCCGGCTGGTCTTGTGATATGACATCACTGCGCAGCTGACAATAATGAAGCACAATTGAGTTTAGTCCGCTACTCTGAGAGAAACACCAGCAAACCTCAGTAAAATCACGTATTTTTCGTCTTCTCGCAGGCCGGTAGCGCGTGTGTTACATATATGTGTGTTTGAGCGCTGACATTTACCCTGTGGCGCATGTGCAAAGCGTCAAAAACCTGTTTTATTTCACTTCTCTGAGTTTGTGTCAGTCGATCCGCTGGATATCAGTGTTTCTGAGCGCGTCTGCTCTTATATTTTTAGACGCCAGTCCATCGGTAAAGTGCGTCAGTCATGGCTATGATCACCTCCACCCCGATGGAGAGCCGCGCCACCACCGCGCGCTCCTCCAGGCGGAGCGGCGCGTCTCCGTCCGGCGTCAGCCCGACGCGCCTCACGCGCCTGCAGGAGAAAGAGGACCTGCGGCACCTCAACGACCGTCTGGCCAACTACATCGAGCGGGTCCGACAGCTGGAGAATGACAAGTCATCCATGCAGCTCCTCCTGGAGGAGAAGGAGGAGAGCACGGTCAGGGAGGTCGGGAACGTGCGCCGCTTGTACGAGACGGAGCTCGCGGACGCGCGCAAAAGTCTGGACGCCACCGCGAACGAGAGAGCCAGACTTCAGATCGAGTTAACTCAGCTGAAGGAGGACCACCGCAAACTCACGACCAGGTGAAGTTTCCTCTGATAATCTGAGGCCTGTAGCTGGTGTAGTTTTAAGTGCTTTATTTAATTACCAGTTGATTAATATGGAAAACCATTTCCACCACATAAGAAAAATATGCTGTTGTAAATCATAGTATGTCATAATGTCGTCATATTTGACATAAGTCAAAATTGACATTTTAATTTAGAATTTCAACTTTTAATACATCGTCTTTATGTCATAATTATAACTTTCAAGTCATAATTGACCGTTCGCAAAGACCCGCCCCCTTTATTTACTGTTGCTATGTTCTCACACAGTGAAAAATACATCGAGAATCAAAGAGGACACTAACAACGCGTCGGCGTCGGCTCCTTCTAGTTAATTTATAGCATCAAATAAACATGAATGAACATCAGAAGGAATGTTGTTTCAACCGCGTAAAGACGTCAGTACACGCCATTTTTCAAGTTCAAGTCCACCGACGTTAATCTCCCCTGACTGCTTTGTCAGACATAAAGCGGATTCGGCGTTATGATTGGTTAAATCGCCTGTCAGTCAAACTCCTGGGGAAGGGTCCATTTTGATTTGGTATGTCATAATCTCAGTTTATTACATTTATGACTTAGTGTGTCAGTTTTATCAGAATTTCAACTTTATCATAATGTCGATTTTTGATTTCATAACTATGACTGATGAAATTGTCATGATTTTTTTTTTTGTCATAATTTCGACATAAATCAGAACTAATATATATAAATATATATATATAATTAAAGATGCACCGATACTAAATTTCTTCACCGATAGCCGATTATTCAGAGTGATATCTGCCGATACCGATAATGGTACCGATAGTTTTGGGGTTCTGCCTTTATATAATTAATAATTAATTTATTATATTTTTAATTATTATATTTCGAAAGAAATGCAAATAAAAACTTCAGAGTAACTGGTATCAGTTATAAACAAACGAATTACTCAAAATAATGTTAACACATTAACTAAATTCTGAAGATTAAATTAATATTTCTTAACTTTCTGAATGTTATTCATATAATTACTATTAATATTGAACATCAAACTGGTTTCTTAGCATTTTCTTTACACAAAGCACAAATACAGTGCATTTTCTTGCCCTCTTTTGATTGACAGGATATAATCGGCCCTGACTATCGGCTGTTTCTAAACTATCGGCCGATAGTGTGAAAATCTGCTTTTATCAGCTGATGCCAATTATTGGCCGATATATCTGTGCATCTCTATATTATTTGACTTACTTTTTTAAAACATCACCCAGAATACTACAAGCTGAAGTGAAATCATAGATGATTGTTTTTATTATGATTATTTTCACTGACCTTTACACTTTTGGTTGTTTAATATTGCGGTCACTGATAGAGTGAGTCAACGACTGATATCTCAGAGATATAAATATACAGACACGTTTGTCAAAAGTTTTTTTGCATTAATTTTTAATTTGGTAATGTATAAAATGTGCTCTTTCCAGTTGTATTTTTGCTGCATATAACACAGCTTAATAAATATAATCTAAAGTTTGTTCGCTTGTGCCTCAGGAATAATAAGAAAGAGTGTGAACTGAACACGGCTGTCGGACACTGGAGGAATCTTGAAGCCGCGCTGAACTCTAAAGAAGCGGATTATGCCAATTTACTGGCCACCAACCGCAGACTGGAGAATGATCTCTCTGATCTCAAGACTCAGGTGGCTAATGTGAGTCCAAAACATGCATGAAACAAACGGGACAGACTGAAGGTATTTGTACTAGTGTTAGCACCAACACACATTGAACACTGGCTAATACACACCAGTGGTCGAGTTGTTAGTAATCTTCAGTGCGCAGGAATATTTGAAAGGTACAGTAAGTAATTTTGGAGAAACTCTGTTGAAAGTGGATTGGACTGTGCAGCACAACGCTTGCAGCCAATCAGCAGTAGGGGGCGTGTCCGCTCATGATGGGGGAGGAGAGAGTGAGCCAATCAGCACTAGGGGGGGAGAGTGAGTGATCGAGAGGGAGATTTGAAGAAAGACTGTAGAAAGAGATGTGGCTGAGAGACATTACAAAAGAGAGAAGCCCAGATGAATATTATCTTCACCTTTTTATTCACAAAGCATTATTTTGCGTTGCTTCATCTTTGATAAAAAGATATCCACTCTTGCATTGCGTGGGCGGAGCAATGAAGGGAGGGGCGTGTTTGTTCGGGTTGATTTTAAATATCAACAGTGTTTCGCAGAAATCTCTTACTGCACCTTTAAAACTCCATTAAATCCAGTAAACTCTTCTTCTTCTGCCTTACAGCTGGAAACGGCCCTGCAGAACGTCAAGACCCAGCTGAACTCTGAGATGCTGCGTCGAGTGGACGCCGAAAACCAGATTCAGACGCTGCAGGAGCAGCTGGACTTCCAGAGGCATCTCAGTGAACAGGTTTCTGGTCATTTTTTGGATGTATTTGGTGTTGGTTAATGTTCCAGGTTGGTTTTAGTGTCGTTCCCAGCTGACACTCAGCGTAACGTTTGCGCCGGTGTGTTCAGGAGGTGCGGGAGATGCGCAGCCGTCACGAGAGCCGGCTGGTGGAGCTGGACAGCGGCAGACAGAAGGAGTTTGAAGGTAAATTAGCTGAAGCCATGAAGCAGCTCCGAGAAGAACATGAAGCTCAAATCCAGCAGTACAAAGAGGAGCTGGAGAAAACTTTCGCTGCCAAGGTAAAACGCTTCGTGTTCGTTCTTCATATAATTATTATTATTATTATTATTATTTTTTTTTTTTAAGTATTATTATTGATCTAATTTTTTTTTTTAAAACAGTCATGCAAAACTATGAGTTGAGTGTGTGTGTATACATTTCATATGTTTTATTTATTAATATTCCTTATTTACGAGTGTGTGTGTGTGTATATATATATATATATATATATATATATATATATATATATATATATATATATATATATATATATATATATATATATATATATATATACATACACACACACACAATTTATAATTCATGTAATATTTATAAATAAGATATGAATAAAATAGTAAATTACATACAAGATATTATATATATATATATATGTGTGTGTGTATATATTAGTATGTATTAATATTTTATATTAATATAAATATTTAATTTCTTAATATTTTATATTTTTATTTAATTTCCTTCTATACAAGTAATTAATATATTTATATAAACTATTCATATAAAAAATATTAGTTTCATATATTTTATATATAAATATTACTCATGTTAAAGTTATATATTATATATGAATATTTTATTCACATATTAATGTTGTTTTTTATATATATTAATGTGTGTATATTTAATATTATTTATTATATATAATTTATTTATAATATTCCTTATATACAAGTAATATTTATAAATAAAATAAGAGTAAAGTTAATATATTTATATAAAATATAGAAATTTGTTTATAAATATTCATTTATATATTTAATTTATCGTTATTCATACACGTATAGTATTGTTTAATTTATTAGTATCTTATTCATTTTATTTATAGAAATTCCTTAAGTAATTTATAATATATTTATATAAAACATACTCGTATATTAAAGTTTTTATATATATATATATATATATATATATATATATATATATATATATATATATATATATATATATATATATATATATATATATATATTCAAATATTAAAAACATTAGTTGTTGTATTTTTTTTCTGCTTGATTTATTAACAAGTGTGTCTGTTCCAAACTCTACATTAATGAATGATAAAACATGAATTTATCTATTTGTTTTGTATTTTGTATTGGCTGTTTTTTAATATATTTATAGTTTATTTGTTTATTTTTTTGTTTGGTTTATTTTTGTTTTATTTCAAATAAAATTAATATTTAAAATAAATTAATATTTAAAATAAATATTTGGTTAAATGTTCATTTATTTTTTTATTACTTTCTTGATTTTTATTTAAATGTTTTGGTTAAATGTTCACTTAAACATGTAAAAACCTCATGTTTTATGCATCTTTTGCTGTCATTTAAATTTTATTTATTTATTTTAATAAATATTTTGGTTAACGTATATACATTTAAATTGATACATTGAACATTTATGTTTTATGCACCTTTTTTTTTCTGTCATTTAAATTGTGGTGTTATTATTTATTTTTTTATATATATGGTCTTTGCTCCCTTCCTTGGCAGAATAGAAAAGACACACATCTCGAGCACTTCAGATGTTGGTTGTGAGTGTTCAGGTGTGAGACTGTAAACAGTGTTGCTCTGCAGGAGTTGAGCTGAAAGACAAAAACGACTGCAGTTTACTCTTATGTCCACTGTAGATCACAGCTTTATGAACTGAATGTGTTTCAGAACGCAACACAGTGTGTTTTCATGCACAAGAGTCAGAGTGAGGATTCACAGCAGTGAGGTTTGATGTCTGTAACTCTCTCAGATTGAGAGGAGAAGTGTAGTTCAGGGGTTTGAGCGACAGGAAGAGGCTGTAACCTGGACGCACAGGAAACGCTTGATTCCACCGCATCTTTCTTTCATGGTACCTCAGTAACGCGTTAGAGACCGAACTATTTTCCAGGTTCTCGTCGGTCTGCAGTAA
The DNA here is from genome assembly GCA_037950675.1 of Hypophthalmichthys molitrix. Taxonomy (NCBI): domain Eukaryota; kingdom Metazoa; phylum Chordata; class Actinopteri; order Cypriniformes; family Xenocyprididae; genus Hypophthalmichthys; species Hypophthalmichthys molitrix. Next base: position 29,237,299 of record CM075513.1, on the reverse strand, counting down.
CGGTGCGGTTTATCTCCTGCAGCTGGAGAACGCGAAGCAGACGGCGGTGAAAAACAGCGACTTCGCTTCTTCGACGAGAGAAGAGCTGGCGGGAACCAAACTGCGTCTGGAGTCTCAGTCGCTGCAAATCAACAACCTGCAGAAACAGGTGGAGATCTGAACAGCTCAAATAGAAGCAAAGAAGTGTAAAAGCATCTGAATAAATGAATGAGTGTGTGTGTGGATCAGAACTCGGCGCTGGAGGCTCGTGTTCAGGAGCTGGAGCAGATGCTGGACCGCGAGAGACAGCTGAACCAGCACCGGCTCTCTCAGAAGGAACAGGAAATGGCAGACATGAGACAGCAGATGCAGGAGCAGCTGGAGGAATATCAGAACCTGCTGGACGTCAAGCTCATGCTGGATATGGAGATAAACGCGTACCGGAAGATGCTGGAGGGGGAGGAGAAAAGGTGAGGTTGTTTTTTATCCTTCAGTATGTTAAGTTTTATATTTCGTGTTTCACGCACGCTTTTCCTCCCAGACTGAATCTCTCTCCGAGTCCGATCCAGCACTCCACCGTCTCCCGAACTCACGCTCAGCCTGGGCGGAAAAGCTGGGGAAAGAAACGCAAACACGAGGGGACGAGTTCGGGGCTCTCGCCCAACTACAAGCTTTCCCAGCGTTCCTCATCTCGAGGGAACGTGTCCATCGATGAGATCGACCTGCAGGGGCGGTACATCAAACTCAAGAATAACTCCGACAAGGTACTCTTGAAGATTTGACCTGTCAGTCAAGAGTCAGTTTATATCACAGTCTTTGATATTCTATTATAGTTTTTATTCATATTTTTAATTGTTTTAGCTTTATATTTTCCATTTTCATTTCAGTTAATTTTGCTTTTTGTCTTTTTTATATATATATATATATATATATATATATATATATATATATATATATATATATATATATATATATATATAATATATATATATATATATACTTTTTTTTTTTTTTTTTTTTTTTAAATATCATATTTTTAATTGTTTTGCTTTATTCTCTATTTTCATTTAAGTTTTTCTTTGTTTTTTTAATATCAGTGTAGTTTTTATTAATGCTTTGAAAACAAAAAACAAAACAAAAAAATAATTCAAAACATTAACTATATAGACAATTTGTTTTAAAAAATCTAAAGAATTACTATAACTGAAATGGAAATATATTAGTTTTAGTTTCAGTTTTATTAAATTTGTTGTTTTGTCTTAGTTTTTTAGTTTAATTAGTATTTTGAAATTTAGTTTAATGGTTAATAATAGATAATAATTAGTTTTAATAATTGTTTGTCATTTTTTTTTTCAATATTTTTTTATAAAAAAAAATTGTTTTAAAAACAATTAAATTACATTTAAAATTAAAATGACAAAAACACAACAACAAAGTTACTAAAACTTTAAAATGAAAATATAAATTCTAGTTTTTTTTTCTCTTTATTAGATTTTTAAAAATGTCTATATAGTTTTGATTAATATCTATATATATATATATATATATATATATATATATATATATATATATATTCCGTTTTCATTTTAACTTAAAAATTTTGACTTTGTTGTGTGTGTTGGCATTTTTGTTAGTTTTTTGTTTAATACGACTGTTTTATTTTATTTTGGTTTAATAAATAATAAGATTAATAATAAGATTTAGTAAAAAATAACATTAATTTAATAGTGATTATTTCAAGTAAGGTTTTTTAGGTAACAAAAATAACCCTACAATATACATCACAGGTGTATATTTTTTTTATATATATATATATATATATATATATATATATATATATATATATATATATATATATATATATATATATATATATATATAATTTTTTTTTCTTTTTTTTTTTTTTTTCTAGAAAATTCAGTGTAGAATTTAGATGACCATGTGGCAATGTCTATTTTTGGATGATCCAGCGCATGAATATTTGAATATTTTCTCATTTCATTTGTGGCAGATCAGATGATCATGATTGTTTATCCAGCGCTGTCTGTGGAATGTGATTTCAGGATCAGGCTCTCGGAGGCTGGGTGTTGAGAAAGAGTGAAGCAGGCGCTCCTGACATCATCTTCCAGATCCCCTCGCCGTGTGTGCTGAACGCCGGGCAGATGCTGACGGTAAACGCGGTGAAAACGCGGTGAATGAGCTGAAGGTTTGTCCCTGTGACCCCTCTGAAGGGTGTGTGTGGTGTGTGTGGTCAGATCTGGGCCGCGGGCGCCGGTCTGGAGCAGGTGCCGTCGCAGGGGGATTTAGTCCTGAGGACCCATGAGACGTGGGGCCCGTTCGGTGAAGTCCGAGTCTCCCTGCTGAACCCGCAGAACGAGGTGAGGCACGCCTGTCACGGAGAATCATAGTGGATTTAACATTTGATAAACCAATATGTTGGCCAGTGTTTGAACAGTTTGAGATTACTGGTCAATAAATAATGTGTGCTTGATTTATTAACAAGTGTGTCTGTTCCAAACTCTACATTAATGGATGATAAAATTAATTTTGTTTTGTATTTTGTATTGACTGTTTTTTTTAACACATTTATAGTTTGTTTATTATTTTGTTTGGTTTATTTTTTGTTTTATTTAAAATAAAATTAATATTTAAAATAAATTAATATTTAAAATAAATATTTGGTTAAATGTTCATTTATTTATTTTATTACTTTCTTGATTTTTATTTAAATGTTTTGGTTAAATGTTCACTTAAAAATGTAAATGCATCTTTGCTGTCATTTAAATTTTTATTTATTTTAATAAATATTTTGGTTAAATGTATATACATTGTTTTATGCACCTTTTTTGCTGCCATTTAAATTGTGGTGTTATTAGTTTTTTTTTTTTTTTTTTAAATTTTTTATTTATTTATTTGTTTTACTTATATTTTGTTTATCTGCTCATTATAAATGTTTAAGTGCTCACCTCTGAAGTCTGTTTTTGTGCAGGAGACTGCGGAGTATCGTCTGGTGTGTGTTCAGGGTAAAGGTGACGATGATCCGGAGTATGATGAAAGCATCATGACCCGCGATATTCACCTGCGGCGACAGGTAAAACAGTTGAGCTCTTGTGAAAACTAGCTGCTTTACTACAAGTCATCTGACATTATCTGATAGATTTCAGTCTGAACCTCACAAATCAGTGGAAAAAAAAAAAAAAAAATCAATTGGAACCCCCTACCAACCAAAACACCAGAGCAACAATCCGGCAACTGCTCAGAGCACCACATAGCAACACCCTGGCAACCACCCAGATGACCATAGCAACCACATAGCAGTGACCTGACACCCACTCACAGCACCATAGCAATGCCCTGGCAACCAATCAAAACATGGTGGCAACACCCTGGCACCCACCCAAAACACTGCAGCAATGACCCGACAACTGCCCAGAACACCCTAAAACCCACATCGCAACATCCCATCAACCACCCAGAACATCATAGCAACCACATACCACCCTGGCAACCACTCATAACACCTTAAGGACCACATAGCAACTCCCTGGCAACCACCCAAAACACCATAGCAATGACTTGACAATTGCCCAGAACACCCTTAAACCCACATAGCAACATCCCATCAACCTCCCAGAACACCATAGGGACCACATAGCAACACCTTGTCAACCACCCAAAACACCATAGCAACAGCCTATTAACCACCCAGAACACCATAGCAACCACTTACCACCCTGGCAACCACTCAGAACACTTTAAGGACCACATAGCAACTCCCTGGCAACCACCCAGAACACCATAGCAACCACTTACCACCCTGGCAACCACTCAGAACACTTTAAGGACCACATAGCAACACCTTGGTAACCACCCAAAACACCATAGCAATGACCCGACAACTGCCCAGAACACCCTAAAACCCACATAGCAACATCCCATCAACCACCCAGAACATCATAGCAACCACATACCACACTGGCAACCACTCATAACACCTTAAGGACCACATAGCAACTCCCTGGCAACCACCCAAAACACCATAGCAATGACTTGACAATTGCCCAGAACACCCTTAAACCCACATAGCAACATCCCATCAACCTCCCAGAACACCATAGGGACCACATAGCAACACCTTGTCAACCACCCAAAACACCATAGCAACAGCCTATTAACCACCCAGAACACCATAGCAACCACTTACCACCCTGGCAACCACTCAGAACACTTTAAGGACCACATAGCAACTCCCTGGCAACCACCCAGAACACCATAGCAACCACTTACCACCCTAGCAACCACTTACCACCCTGGCAACCACTCAGAACACTTTAAGGACCACATAGCAACACCTTGGTAACCACCCAAAACACCATAGCAATGATCCGGCAACTGCACAGAACAGCCTAAAAACCACATCAACAGCTGAAATCTATATTTTTATTGTTTTTCTTCACCTGTTTTGTAAAAGCCTAAAAGAAGAAAAAAGAAATGTTGTTCCCTCTCCTGATCTGTCCTGATCCAGAAGCGTCTGTAGGTGAGATGGATCCAATCGTCCGACTTTATTGCTGTTTGTGCTTTGCTTCAGCAATAACTGCGCTCTGCATGTTTACTAATACATCATCATCATCATCGTTGTAACGCATCATATTACATGCATGTTTAATCTGTGGTTGCTGAGCTATGAGTGTTATGCATTATATTTTTATTCCATATGACAAAGAATCACTTGCTTTTCTGAGACCTGTTTTGACGGCTTGTTTTCGTTTGGTACCTTTTATCACAGAAGCCGTTTGAGCAACAGGTTTTTTTCAGCATGTTTTTGATCATGTTGATCATTTAGAGGCCTTTGCATGTTAAATATGATGCAGTAACTTTATAGAGTTAATCAGAAGAGTCTATGACGATGTTTTAAAGCACATGACATGTTTGTGTCTTTTTCAGGGTCAGAGACCCAATCAGGACGGCAGTTGTGCCGTCATGTGACACTCATCGCGTGTGATGTCACGCATCTAAAGACACTCTGTCTCTGTTTGCTCTCACTTATCATATTTGATAAATGTTAAGGGCCAGAACTGGATTATTTCATTTTACATAAAGAATTATTTGTTGTTCTTGGTTCTAATAAAGTTTAAATAGTTGTTAGGTCATAATAAATTAAAAAATAAATGCTTTTTGCAAATTCATGTTTAAAGCTTATTTTCTTGATGTCTTAAAATGCCCTGACACCCACTCAGAACACCATAGCAATTCCCTGGCAACCTATCAGAACACCCTAGCAACCACATAACAACACCCTGGTAACCACCCAAAACACCATAGCAATGACCCAGCAACCACTCAGAACACAGTAAAACCCACATAGCAACAGCCCATCAACCATATAGCAACACCCTGGCAACCACCCAAAACACTATAGCAATGACCTGGGAACTGCTCTGAACACCCTAAAAAGAACATAGCATGGCAACCACTCAGAATACCATAGCAACACCTTGGCAACCACCCAAAATACCATAGCAATGACCTGGGAACTGCTCCGAACACCCTAAAAGAGCAGAGCAACAGCCTTTTAACCAACCAGAACACCATAGCAACCAAATAACACCCTGGCAACCACTCAGAATACCATAGTAACACCTTGGCAATAACAATGCCATAACAATGACCCGGCAACTGCTCAGGGGTGCGTTTCCCGAAAGCATCGTTAGTCAACTATGGTTGTAAGTCCCACTGAACTCTATTGGTAATGACAGAAAAACCACATAGCAACAGCCTATCAACCATATAGCAACACCCTGGCAACCACCCGAAACACCATAGCAATGACCTGGGAACCACTCGGTCAGAACAGCCTAAAAACCACATAGCAACAGCCTAAGCCTAACAACCAACCAGGGGTGCGTTTCCCAAAGCGAACTATGGTCGCAAGTTCTGTCGTTACCAATAGAGTTCAATGAGACTTACGACCATGGTTTACCAACGATGCTTTTGGGAAATAAACCCCAGAACATCATATCAGCCATATAGCAACACCCTGGTAACCACCCAAAACACCATAGCAATGACTTTTGAACCGTTCCGAACACCCTAAAAAGAACATATCAACAGCCTATAAACCAACAAGAACACCATAGTAACCAAATAAAACCCTGGCAACCATTCAGAATACCATAGCAACCATATAGCAACACCTTGGCAACCACCTAAAACACCATAGCAATGACCCGGCAACTGCTCAGAACAGCCTAAAAGTCACATAGCAACAGCGCATCAACCAACCAGAACACCATAGCAGCCACAAAACTCCCTGGCAACCATTCAGAATACCATAGCAACACCTTGGCAACCACCCAAAAATCCATAGCAATGACCTGGGAACTCGTCCAAACCCCCTAAAAAGAACATAACAACAGCAAATCAACCAACCAGAACACCATAGCAACCAAGAATACCATAGCAAACATATAGCAACACCTTGGCAATGACCATGAGACTAAAAACCACATAGCAACAGCTGAAATCTGTGTTTTTATTATCTTACGAGCTTATTTTTTGGTGTCTTAATATGATTGTAATGTTTCAATCTGATTCTGTGTGATTGGGTGTAATAAACTCATTAATATAGTGCTGGTTTTACAAGGTTCTTCAGTGGTTTTTGAGTTCAACAATGAACCTTTTTGTCCATAAAGTTAGAAACACCTCTCAGAATGAACTACCATCTTAATACAGGATGGAAAAACCTCAATAAAGGATGTAAAAAGACTGGTAGCGCATCCTGTGAGCTTTAACCTTGAACCATCAGAAGTTTAAACTTTGGTTAAAAAGCAGTGTAAAAAGTGTATTTCCATCACGGAATAAAAATATAAAACGGTATTTGCAACATTTCCCGGTCACCGCAAGTGACGCACTGGCGCTCTGTCCATTCCTCCCATGCGGCAGGTGTCGCTGTGGAGCCGCTGCTGCTGCTGCCGTATGATGACGGAGGAAGCGCTCAGCTGCTGTTGTTGATGTGGCCCAGTGCGGATGTGAAACATGGAGTAAAATTATCTCGATTAAAACCACCAAAGATCATTCATTTCACCGCAGAAAGTAAGACAGACGCGGCACCGGCAGCATGTTTAAGGGCTGGAGCTCATGGCTGGGCGGAGAGCTCGAGAACGAAAAGAAGACTGACAAACAGGAAACAGCAGAGGAGAAAAACATAAACACAGAGACAGAAGAATCACAACAGATCCTACAGCAGGCCAAAGGACTCAGCGGTGAGACAGATACATCACTTCATATCTATGGAAGCCCTAGACATATAAGGGGAAAAAAATCATGCTTTGGTCAATGTTAATTATGGCACTAAAACTCCGAATTGTTACATAAAAAGTCATAATTATGACATTCAAGTCAAAATTATTAGATAAAAAGTCGAATTTATAAGATAAAGTCAAAATTCTGACATACTAAGTCATAGTCGAGATTAAAAGATCGAAATTTTGACTGACTTTTCATTTCTTGTGTCATTATTATAACATATGACATTACTATGACAGTACTGTTTAAAGTTATTGACACGTTAGACTGTTATTAATCACGATAAGCCGCGAAAAAGGACTCTTGACTGACAGCTGAAGCGCGCGAATAGATGAAAGCGATCCGAATTTAGCTCTCTTTCACAGCTTATTGTGCTTGAATGGTCAAATACACACACAATTATGTCAAAATTATTCACGTAAACGCAGTCTGTTGTGTCCTTCGCGATCGTAAACAGTTAGGAGAAAACCGGATGTGTAACAATATATTAGATCCGTGCGTTCGTTCTTAAAGGGACAGTAGCCTCATAAACTGTTACCTTGTGTTTCATTAATGTTATTTAAAAAATCACTGCTTTTGACTGAATCACTATTGTATCTTTAATATGAATCAATTTATATTTAATTCATACAGTGAAGATTATACAGAACATACAAAACAGTAAACTAGAATCAAATCTATGCATATATCGAATTGAAATTCGATTCAAAATCGAGAATCGTGACCTCAGGAATCGTTTTGAATCGAATCGTAAAAGATTCCCATCCAAAGAAGTCGTAATTATGAGATTATAAAATCGAAATTAGGAGATTTTTTTTTCCAATGTGCCGTAAATGGGCTTCCATATCACTTTATATATGATAAATAATATAATATACCATGGTAAAGTTACAGTAATTTTTTTTGTAAGGGATATGACTACATGATGTGATAGACATGATATATGTTTTTGGACAGTCGAATGTAAATATATGCATCTACCTATCCTTTACTATAGTATTTATCTTAGTACCATGGTTAATTTTCTTTAAGTATATGACTAGATAGCGATGCAAAACATCTCAGTATGTTATATAATGCCAAATGACATCATCTTATCATTGGGATGTTTATTGTCAGGATCTTCTGGAGGTTGTTTTTGTGGATGTGTAATTGTACACGAGTCGATCTGATGTTTTATTGGAGTTTTAATGTGTCTATGCTCCTCTGTCAGGCTTCATTCTGAACTTTGCAAGCACCGCGACTAAGAAGATCTCCGAGTCTGTGGCGGAAACGGCGCAAACCATCAAGAAAACGGTGGAGGAGAGCAACATCGACGGCATCATTGACAAGGTACCGCACATCATGCAGAACTGAAGTGTTTCTCTAGTTTGTCTCTAGAGTGACTTTTTTTGTAAACACAACATTCAAACTTGGCCCCTCCTTGTGGGTGGAGCATCACCATAAGCCACGCCCCCTGAAATGACATCAGTTGCTCACACAGCCCAACCGACTCAAGAGAATACCTGCGGGAAGATGAATGATGAGCTGTTTTGCAAATATTGTGTTCAAATATTGTTTTGATCATGCATAAATAGCATGTTTGTGTACAGTTATGCTAATAGTTAGATGACTGGCTGTAATTTGCGAGCGAGTTTAGCCATCTTTAGTTAATAAACAATAATTGCATGTCTTCATAAAACACTCAATTCTCTTTCAGACCATTTTGGGAGATTTCCAGAAGGAACAGGAAAAATTTGTGCAAGAGAAAAATGCAAAGAAAACAGGTCTGATGCTGCACAGGTACTCTGAAGAAATCTCTTTTTGTACATTTCTGTATTTTCACGACTCTGTGTCCGCAGACGCAGCGGTGCCGCCCTGGGTCGGATACAACGAGGAGGAAACTATTCAGCAGCAGATACTGGCTTTATCCGCCGTGAGTTTCAGATCCATGTCTAAATCATTAGATCACCTGATCATTCTGGACAACATGACCGAATATGAATGTTTTATCTTCGTTCAGGACAAGAGGAACTTCTTGCGTGACCCTCCGGCTGGAGTGCAGTTCCATTTCGACTTCGAGCAGATGTACCCCGTTGCCCTGGTGATGTTACAGGAAGATGAACTGCTCAACAGGATGCGCTTTGACCTCGTCCCTAAACAGTGAGATTCAGCTCCATTTATGCCTCGTAAAAACTGAACACACCTGTTGCTTTCCCAGATCCAAACGTGTGCTTTTAAAACGGTCATAACTTAATATTTTTAAACTAAAATCGTATTGTATCTGATCAGTAATTTAATGAGTGAATGCACAGTTTGTTTTAAATGTTACCATGTTTCTACCATGCTATTACCTCATTTACCCCCTTTTTATTAATTGAAAAATCAAGAAATTCTTTGAAATTTAAAATGTTACAAGAGCTACAGCAAAAAAACAGTGATGCAACAAATATATATATTTTTTATCAATATTTATGAGAAATTTTATTTGAATATATCATTATATGAAATTTATAAGAACATATAACATGAGAATTACCAGTATGAACTCTGTTGACTTCAATGGATTTAATTAAAACTTATAACTCATGACTGCTCAAAACACTCTTTTTCTAACGAAACGACATCAGTATTACTCTGAAATGTTTTCAAACGAAATATATTCATTTTACTTAAATAAACATTTACTTTGAGATGAAAACAGATGATAAACAGCCTGAATGTCGTGTTCGTCTGCAGTGGTTCATCAGTAGGGAAATGTGCACTTCTTCAAACCCTCCTTCCTTTTTCATATTTAGACTATTTGAACTATGAACTTTTGAACAGAATTATTGTGTGTGAAACATGTTTATGAACAAAATGCAGTCACAGTGAGAAGGGAAGGGAAAAAAGTGTGTGAGTGTAGAAAAGAGGATAAATGTGTTTTACTGAAGTAATTTTAGACAAATCTAACTAATTATGTAAAAAAAAAAAATCAGCATAATTTCACAGTTCACTTCCGGGTCAAAACGGCCTCGTAACGCAAAAGGTGTAACAGTTTAGTTTAAACGGTTAAAATGTTTTATTTTTAATCTGAATTGTGACAGTCTTAACACACATCCAAAGTTTCATTTTCATACTAAAAACTATTGATTTAAAAAATAACAAAATGTACCACTTCTGGATCAAAACGGACCCGAATGCCTTGTTTTCTGTTTGTGAGAGCAGATGTGTGTGTGTTTCAGGGTGAAGGAGGACGTGTTCTGGAGGAATTATTTCTACCGCGTGTCTCTGATCAAGCAGTCGGCTCAGCTCACGGCACTCGCGGCTCAGCAGCAGGCGGCCGAGAAGAGAGAGGAGGAGAAAAACGCAGCCGCTCCACTCAACGAGACTCTCTCAGGTTATTACAGGAACAGAGCTGATATTTAGAGGAAAAAGGCTTGTAAATGAATGATATAATTCAAGTTATTATAGTTAATTAAAACCGTTAATGGTGTACACCAAAAGCGAAGCGAATATTCACATCGTGTTACTCGGAGGATTACCTGTTTTTTGCGTCACTTGCGCGAATAAAAACATTGCGAGATGAGGAGTGTCTTCACGCACATCACCATCATCAACAACACCGGGAATGCCAGTGCTAACCACAGTAATGTAAACTCATATCTAGAATCAAGTAACAGATGCATATTTTCATCGCTTATTATAACCCAACTTCCTCGCTTTCTTTTCTCCAAGCTATCTCCTTTTTTTGTCCGTTCTGTTTGAATAAGAAGTTGTATCGGATGTGTCAGTAAGCTCTTTGCTGATTGGCTTTCACGACAACTCGTCATGCAAATTTTCCGCGCATATTGAAATTGTTCAACTTGTGCAGACGAAATTAGACGAAAAGACGCAATTGAGGCGAATATTGCATGTTCACAGTTCAAGCTTGTTTCCTCCACTAAATAAAAAAGGTAATCTTGACTTTTTCTCAGAATTGGGAGTTATAAAGTCAGAATTGCGAGATATAAAGTCGGAATTGCGAGATATAAAGTCGGAATTGCGAGTTATAAAGTCGGAATTGCGAGTTATAAAGTCGGAATTGCGAGATATAAAGTCGGAATTGCGAGACAAATTCGGAATTGCGAGTTATAAAGTCGGAAATGCGAGTTATAAAGTTGGAATTGCGAGATATAAAGTCGGAATTGCGAGATATAAAGTCAGAATTGCGAGACAAATTCGGAATTGCGAGTTATAAAGTTGGAATTGCGAGATATAAAGTCGGAATTGAGAGTCGTAAAGTCGGAATTGCGAGTTAGTCATATAGTCAGAATGACCCTTTTTTATTTTTCATTTCATTGCTGAAAACAAGCTTCCATGCTAATACAATATAACAACATGAAAACAAGATTTAGCTAAAGTGATTTATTTGAAACCTAAACAAAATTTCAAAACAATGTTTTGCATTAATAAGGCTGTCGAAACTGATCTCGCAATAGCCAAATATGAGCCACTTAATCGTCATTAATAGTAAAAGTCATTATTTAAACAGAAATAAACATTTGTTTTTCTGCTTCACAGAAACCATCAGACCGAAAACGCCTCCTGTCGCCATCAGCGCGAAACCCAAGACTAACGAGGTACGGTTTTTACTTCAGATTTCCATTATCATCACAATCGCCCTTCTTATCATTCGCCCTGCTTACAGGAAGAGGAAGACATCTCCACCAGCCCCGGCGTGTCCGAGTTCGTGAGCGACGCGTTTGACGCCTGTGACATAAACCAGGAGGATCTGAGGAAAGAAATGGAGCAGCTGGTGCTGGATAAGAAGGACGGTGAGTCCAGAACGCTTCAAAAACAGCAACTAGACAAGCTACTGTACCTTTAAGACTTCTGTTGTTTCTCCGATAGAAGAGACCGCCGACTGGGAGAAGGAACTGCAGCAGGAGCTTCAGGAGTACGAGGTGGTCGTCGACCCAGAAAATCGAGACGATAACTGGGACCGTGAGATTGAGGAGATGCTGCAGGGCGACAGCTAAAGCGTAACAGCGCCCCCTCTGGTGTGGAGGACACAGGAAATTAAATCGGTTTCATCAATCTGACTGGACTGAAGTTTCTATAAGAATGTTTAATATAAACAAGAGTGAGATGTGATGTTTAGAAGGTAGCGGGATTCGGTGAGGTGCCAACATGCTAAGAAAAGGTTCCTCTCTCTGATCGTAGTTAGCGAGAACACGTAAATCAGATCTAGTTTGCTGATTTATTTTTTTCTAAATTCTGCCTTCTTTCAGAGGAGTAAAAGCAAACCAAAACTCAAAAAGCTGAAAACACAGAATATCTCATATCTAAACATTCATAACTCAAGATATATTTACTGGAGAAGCAGAATGACTGAAGATAGACTTTAAGAAAACAAAACTTTATATAATTTCTCTTCTCCAGTAAATGTATCTTGATTTAAGAATGTTTAGATATTTGTGCTTGAAAACAAGACAGAAACACTGAGGAAGAACATGATTTTTTTGCAGTGCTCAAACACTGTAAGCACACAAATGGAGTTTCTCTGAAGGCAGTCATGTGACTTGTTTAGTTAAAGAAAGCAAATGCTTCTCATTCCTTTATTTGTTTTTTGAATATCGATTTGATTGTACTCTGTTCATCATGTGGCAGGATTTGGTTTCTCTACTGAGATAAAATTCCATACACGTTTAATCAAACAATATTTACATGTTTGTATGGTGAGAGCTTTGGTATAACTTTGTGTTTGTTTATATTTTCAACCTGCACCTTGTCTTATTACTTTACAAATGAATAATCATGATTTTGTTGCCGTAAATAAAATCTTTGTCTCTAAAATTCTCTACTTTCTGGTTTGTTGCACCCGCATTCGTTCAATACACTATAATTATGCAGTTTTGTTCCCATCGTAAATACTTAATGTTGTTTGTTCACGTTTTATATGCACATATATGCGTTATTTATTGACATCTGACGAGGTTTATAAGTTATTTAATTGTGCGCGTATGTGTTTATACGGATCGTGTACGTGTGTCTAGAACGTGTTCCTGCGCACGTAGACGTGCTGGCGTCATCCGGGTTGCCAAATACTGCTTCATGAAGCTTCGAAACTTTATTTGAACCCATGAATCATGCGGAGTCACTGAGATCGCCTCTATTGAACAAATAACTGGGTTTTACCTGATCTCTGATCAGTTTTATACTTTTGTAGACGTTTAACCTTAGTATAATTAAAAGTAGGCCAATAATAGTATGTTTGACCTGTGTTTTTGTTGCATTTACACGGTTCTGACCAGCAGGGGTCACTGCTTGTGTGGGGTTTCGAACGGTTTGAAATAATTTTGTGAAGCATTTGGTTCAGTTGATTCGAAGCTTTGAAAATATTTCTGCCATCACTATTGCCAAGTTTGTTTGAAATCGAAATAGCATTAAATCCCATCGGTAAATATGAGGGTGCGTCAGTATTTCGGTGCCAGTTGCTGAAATTTATCTTATGTTCGTAGTTTTGTGCAGAAACATTTCATTTAACGTGGTCACCATTTGTTGATTATACAATCTAGAGTTGTTAACAAATGCCGCTTTTTAAATACTACTACTTATGTTTTGTATTGTAACAAGTTAGTAATAAATGTATGCATATAATGACTTATCGCATTATGAATCTTTTTTTTTTATTAGTTATATATTACATTTTTATTAGTTTTTTTCCCCCAGCGTGGGGAGTATTAAATATTATTATTATTATTATTATTTTTTTCATTTTTATTTTGTTAATGTAGATAATGGGTTTTTTATTAAGAGTTTTGACGAGTTTTTCACAGAGGAGGGTGTTTATTTTACTTTAAAAAATATTATTGTTTTTTTTTTTATTTCACTTTATTTTGTTTTGTTTATGTAGATTTTGTTTTATTTGTTTCTTATTTTATTTTTATTTTTGTTTTTTTGTCATTTCGTCTGTTCTGAAGAGGAGGGTTTTTACACGGAGGATCTGGCCACCCGTGTTCAGTCGCTGTGGGATCTGATGGAGGCGCGATGGCTCCGTTTCCCGACGAGGTGGATGTTTTTACCGGGCCGCACTGGCGTATGAAGCAGCTGGTGGGGCTCTATAGCGAGAAGGTTCGTGTCTGATCTGTTTTAAGTGTTATTTTACACATTAAAGCGGTTTTAAGGGGTCCGACGATGTGTTTGAGGAGAGCTAGTGTTAGCCAGACAGCTAACAGACAGAACAGAGTTTATTATGAGCGTCTGATAATTCTCTGATCTCAGATCAGCACAGAGACGCTATCTTTATCTTTACATATTATAAAGATTTTAACCCATTCTGATCGTGTGAGCTATTAGGCAAAGATTATGAGAGTTTAATGTCAATGTCTGATCTCAGATCTGTACGAAAACAGACTTTATTATGTAATATTACCATAATAATATGCCCGATGTTGCTTTTATTGTGTATATCTGATCACAGTCAGATCTCAAGATATGTAAAACACTTTATTTGAATGGATTAATAATAATATAAGAACTCACACACCACGTGATATGTAAAATATGCAGTGTCTGATAATGTTGTGACGTATGTTGAATACAGTTATTCTTTTTTTTGTTGTATATTGATTTACTATCACAACATTAACTTCTAAACCTTATAATGTGTGCATTAAACATCCACACAGATGTGAATTACACCACATTCAGCATATCTGATCTATAATCAGATCGTTTCTAGATTTAAAACACACTTTAAATGTACTTTACGCTTTTCTGATTGACTTTAAACTCATTAAACTGCTGAAACTGAGATCTGTGAGGTGTCAAAGTGTCGTACAGTGAGATGGTTTATGACAAATAGCTTCAGTCTGATTCAGTCTGATTACTGTAATTTATTCTAAACAAGCTTTGCAAGGAGATTATGATGAATTTAATGGTTTTTAGTGGGTGTGAAGCTTTATACAGGTGGGATGGGCTGTTTGGGATGGGAAGTCACACACACTGCTTATGTAAGACACAAGTGTGTGTGTGTGTGTGTGTGTGTGTGTGTGTGCTGTGTCAGTAGATTTGTTGTGTTTAGTGCATCTACACACTCATCCGAACTCGTTTAACATATGACACACATCCAGCGTTATATAACACCAGTTCTATGAGTTTTTAATGGCCGACGCTGATGCTGGTGTTGTGAGAAATTGAGTCCCCCCCCCCCCAGGAATCGTGTCTCCTTTAGGACCCAGGCCGTAATGCCTGATCAAAAGTTGTTATTGTGATGTCTTAACTAATTATAACCTCTTTCACTATTGTATGATGTTTATTACATTAAGCACACAAACAACATCATCTAGAGGGGTTTTCAGTCTTTTCAGACCCCCAAATATGATCATCTTCATGCGAGGGTCCGCCATGCTAAAATTTAAAAGGCAGCTAGCTATATATTTGTATTATAATGGGAAAAATTAATAAGTATGTGTAAAATTTTTTTTTTTTTTTGCCCAATTCACTATAGTACTGTACTGTTATGTATTATTTATTTATTTTAATCATTTTTATTTTTTTTTTATCAATTTATTTCGTTAGTTAGATCTTATTTTTTTATTATATATTTATTTTTTATCCCTGGACATCAGTTTGAAAACCTTTGCTCTAGAAAGGACGATAACCAATAAAATGCCAATATTTTATGAACTGTTCAATTTATTGATGCCAGTTGAGTCGTGCATAAAATCATATTCTCCGATTCGCAAAATATCATCTGATTTATAGGCCTGACCAGTGTTATTATAGGGTTGTTATTACTATTATAGTTTTTGATAATATTTTGAATTAATGTTTAGTTTTACATTTTCTGTTTTCATTTAAATTTTGTTTTTTTTTTGTCATTTTTATTATTATTTTTAATTATGTCTACAGTTTTTATTTAGTTGTAGTTAAGTACTTCAACAGACTAATCATAAATGTTGCCTTGCAACTAGCTGAAATATGCGTTTATTTAAATTTTGCGTTCTCTCGCAAATGTTTTTCATTCCCCTTTTTCATTCATTAAAACTTTTGGGTGTCTCAAACTCAAAAACACTGAAATATATTTTTTCTAACACCATGTCTTTTTAGAGGCTCCATAGAAATAATTTTAAATATATATTAGGAATGCACCGATATGAAAATTTTGGCCGATACCGATAACCGATAATTCTTTATATTTGAAAGCCAATAACCGATATATTGGCCGATAAATCTAAATCCAAATTTTTATATAATTTTTGAGAGCCTGATTACAAAAACAAAAGTCTCACCATTAAAGCCATGTCCCAAACACACAATTATAATGTTCTCATAATAATATTATGTAGCTTATAAAATGCGCTGCACATGTTGTACTTAACTGTATTTTCCTTTTTGAAGTGATTTCAATCATATTTCAAGCAATTCAAAACCATCATGGTGAACAGTGCACATCTGAAGGAAATAATTCATTGTTTATCGGCTTTAATATATTGGCCAAATGTTCTTATCGGGCCGATAACGATAACATTAAAAATAAACATATATCGGCCGATACCGATATTGCCACCGATATATCGTACATCCCTAATAAATATATCATATTATTTCAGTTAATTTTTTGGGGGGGATTTCAGTTTTATTTTAAGTTAACGACAAAAACCTTGGGCCAATATCAGTCTATATTGACCCGTATCTTTTATATGTATTATATCTTTTTATATGTTCATCATCAGTATCGGTTCATCATTATCGGTTCGTCAGTGTCGGTTCATCGGTATCGGTTAGTCATTATCGGCTAGTCATTATCGGTTAGTCATTATCGGTTAGTCATTATCGGTTCGTCAGTATCGGTTCATTATTATCGGTTCATCAGTATTGGTTCGTCAGTATCGGTTCAGTTCCAGATGTTTCATTGCTCATCTCGTGTGTTTCCGCCCACAGCTGTCCAAGACCAACTTCTCCAACAACAGGGACTTCCGCTCGTTTCTGCAGTCGCTCCTCGCCACCTTTAAGGAGTTCAAGATGCACGAGCAGATCGAGAACGAGTGCATCATCGAGCTGCTGCAGGAGCGCAGTCACATGGTCTACCACGTGCACGCCGACAACAAGCTGTCCGAGATGCTGTCGCTGTTTGAGAAGGGGCTGCGCAGCGTGAAGGTGTGTGTGTGTGTTTGAGTCCTGCAGCAGAAATGACACCCTTCATGTAGAATTCAGAAACTCTTGTTATTAGCGCCACCGGTGGCCGTCAGGTGAACTGCAGATTCTTACACACAACCCCTTTAAGAAGAGCTGATGTTTGACACGTTCACACTCGTCTGGTGCTGACCACTGATAATTACTGATGATGTCATGGACACTCGTGGTCAGACCGAACAATGACGTGTCACATGACACAGACCTGGGTTATGCCACTGTGTTCGATAGATAAGAAAAAAACTTCCAAAATAGGTTTTTATCTTCAATAGACAAAGTCCGTTTTAACGTGTCAGTCCAAACTTGCCAAATTTTGGGAATTTTCCACTTGATTATTTACAGGGCATTGGGAAATCCTGCTCCGAGTTCCTGTGCGGAAAATGGAAAGAATGAAGATCTTGAGTGTCTGTAAACAGAGGCTTTATAATAACTTCAGTTATGAAGTCAATTCTCATGCTGATGGCAGCTTATCAAAACAATCATCTGCGGTTTTTACAGCGTTATTAGATCATGAACTGTACGAAGAGACGCAGATCATACTCGGACCTTCAATATTGTATTAAGTTATAAGAGAATAAGAGAATATAATTTATATTACAGTGCAGGAAGACTTCTTAAAGGAAAGCCTCTGCCTGAGCAACATGTCATTTGCACTAAAATATATATATATATATATATTTGTTTTTATATTTATTTTATTTTTAGATTTATTTTTGTATTTTATTTTAGATTTATTTGTGTTTTTAGATTTGTTTTTAGATTTATTTTATTTTTAGATTTATTTTTGTATTTTATTTTATATTTTTATATTTGTTTTTATATTTATTTTTGTTTTTATATTTTATTTTTATATTTATTTTATTTTATATTTATTTTTGTATTTTATTTTAGATTTATTTGTGTTTTTATATTTGTTTTTATGTTTATATTTATTTTTGTTTTTATATTTTATTTTTAGATTTTTTATTTTTATTTTATATTTATTTTTAGATTTATTTGTTTTTATTTTTAGATTTATTTGTTTTTATTTTTAGATTTATTTGTTTTTATATTTATTTTTATTTATATAAACTTAACATATAGAAATGTATATGAATACTTCAGACCTATTTTAGTATAATTTTTATTAATATTTTGAGTTTTATATTTCTTCATTTCTAGTTTCATTTTGATTTTAATTAAATTAAATTTTAATTAAAAAATTAATTTTTAATTTTAGTTAAAATTTTACTCATGTTTATAATTTTTAATTTTATTTTTATCATTTTTATATTATATTTATTTTTATTTTTGTTTTTATATTTATTTTTATTTATATAAACTTAACATACAGAAATGTATATGAATACATCAAACCTATTTTAGTATAATTTGTATTAATATTTTTGTATTAATATTTTAATAAAATTTTAATTAAAAAATTAATTTTTAATTTTTTTTTAAATAGCTCTATGTACAGTATATTAATTTTTATTTATTTTAGTACATAAATAACACTAAATAAAAATAAGAAATGTCTAATAAATTGTACATTTTATTTCAAGTAATGAATATGTTTTTTATATAGTTTCAGTTATAGTTAACAGTAATAACGCTGCATCATACTAATAAAAACAGTATAATCATAACAAATATTAAAACACTGGTAAATAGCACGTAAATCTATATGTAACATTTATTCATGCATATGTGTGTGCGTACATGTGTCCATTAATGAATATGTTTGTGTTGATTATATACTGTACACCAGAAACAAGGCGTTTCAGGGAGTTCAGAAGCTCTTGTGTAAGGTCATGTGGTTGTGTTTCAGAGTGAGTACGAGCAGCTGAATTACGCACGGCAGCTGAAGGAGAGGTTGGAGGCGTTCACTCAGGACTTCCTTCCTCATATGAAGGAGGAAGAGGAGGTGATAGTCACGTTTATCATCATACTGATATTACAGCATCGTCAGATGTTTACAAACTCCCACATTTACAGCACATTATTTCTCATGTCTGATGTGTTGTGGCTGCGCTCAGGTGTATCAGCCCATGCTGATGGAGTACTTCACGTACGAGGAGCTGAAGGCCATCAAGCGTCAGGTGATGCAGCAGCACTGCAGTAACCCGTCCTGGAGCTCCGCCGCAGACGTGCTGAAGGGCCTGAACCTCTGGAGTCACGCCGAGGAGCTGCACAAGGCCTTCAAATACTCCGACCACGAGAAGACCGGAGACGGTGAGAGCCTGCGGTCACTGAACCATGTGTTCAAGTAATCGGTCGAATAATCGAGTAATAATCCAGTGATGTGGTAATAAAAATAGGTTCAAATAAACTGTCAGAAGCCAATAGTCACATGGTTTTATTGAACAACACTGTTAAAATATATGAAGTGATATAGAGTACATAATATAATAAACTTATGTACATTACATATTATTACAAATGCCTGCAGAGGGCGCTAACGGCCTTACAACAGCTGTACTGTAAACTACATTTATTATTATTATTATTATTAGTATTACTATGTTGTTTTTCTTAAATATGTTATTTTTTATTTTACATTGGAATATCACAATATATTGTGTAAGTAATATTTCCCATTTTATTCAAAATTCTGTTTATTTTTGTAATGATAATAATAATACTTATTTATTATTATACTATCAGTATTATTTTATAGTTATATTTATATACAACCACAAAATATTTAGCCAAATTGTTCAGTCCTACAAACAAGCACAGCAATTTTTTAACAATAATTTACATTAATTTATATTTATTTATTTAATTTATACACAGTAATTTATATTTATTCATTGTTTTTTTTTATCATTTATTTGTGTGTGTGTGTGTATATATATATATATATATATATATATATATATATATATATATATATATATATATATATATATAAAATTTACTTATTTTATTTAGTTTTCTAATTTTTGTTGCATCAAATTTTTGTTTTTTAGTCAAATTATATTTAAAGTTTTCAACAAATGCAAAAATTAAGAAAAAATATTAGACTACCATAAATATTAGTATTGTAGTTTTACAGTTGTGCTGTAATATACATTTATTATTATTATTATTGTTATTTTTCTTAAATTTCTTATTTTATGTTGAAATATCATGAAAGTATAATTTCCCATTTTGTTCACAATTTTGTTTATTTTTTTGTAAGAATAATCCTTATTATTATACTATTAGTATGACTATTATTTTATAGTTATATTTATATATAATCACAAAATATTTGGCAAACCATATTTATTTTGATATAATATTTTTATTCATTAGTTTACATAATATAAATATATGTAAATATATTACATAAATAAATATATATTTATAATAAATATATAAATATTACATATATATGTAATATATTTTATTAAGTTATCTCATTTGCATTAATACATTTTTTTAGTTGAATTATATTTAAAGTCTTCAATAAATGCAGAAATTAAGACAACATAATTATTAGTATTGTAGTTTTACAGTTGTTCTGTAAAATACATTTATTATATTTATTATTAGTGTTGTTATTTTTTTTAAATACTTAATTTTTTATTTTACATTGAAATATCACAATAGTAATATTTAACTTTTTTTTTTTTTTTTTTCAAAAAATAATACATATATATTGTGCCCATTAATTAAGAATTCATTCCCATGATTTAATTAATTCCCTCGTTTAGTAAATCATGGTCATGTTGAACTAATTCCTTCCCTGATTTTGACTGAACTAAAAGAAATGATTATTTCCTGCGTGAAATAATCATTTGAAAAACAAAGTATTTTTCCTTCAGAATAACAGAATTTGTTCATTTTATCAGAAAAATTGCACTTTTCCCCCCAATAATTCTCATCTGGCATCAGTGATGTTCTTCTGAGTGAATGTAATGTTGGACAGGACTTGATTTACTCATCCGGATTAGATTAGATTTTTTTTTTTATTATTACATCACCTTTGACCTCTCAGTCCAGTCATTGGCCGTGCCACTCTGATTTCTCAACCTCCTTCCTTCCGTATTGAAGCGCTTCATTCTGACGCAAATCTAAAGTTCCCCTGAGCTGACAGTAAACCATGTGACTCTGGCAGCGTCCTCAGGTTTGTGCCAGATGTCATGTGTCAGTCCTGCGATGTGTTGTTTCCAGCAGAGCGGGGCAGCGAGCGCGTGTCCATCTCGGCGCTGCCGCAGGAAGTGCTGCTCCGGGTGTTTCGCTTCCTGGGTCCGGAGGATCTGTGCCGCTGCGGACAGGTGTGCAGCGTCTGGAGTCAGGTGACCAGGACCGGCTCGCTGTGGAGACACCTGTACCCCGTCCGCTGGGCTCGAGGTGCGTCTCTTCTTGAGTTACTGATCTAAAGTGTGATATATAGACATTTACATTTACAGCAGCGGTTTGACACTTTTAATGTTCCTGAAAGAGTCTCTTCTGCTCTTCAAGATTGTGTTTATTTGGGCAAAAATACAACAAAAACTGTGAAATATTATTAAGATGTTTTCTATGTGAATATATAGTAAAGTGTAATTTATTCCTGTGATCAAAGCTGAATTTTCAGCATCATTACTCCAGTCTTCAGTGTCACATGATCCTTCAGAAATCATTCTGATGTGTGTGTTGCTGTTCATGTATATATGCTGCTGTCTACAGAACAAAGTGCCTTTCGAGGTTAATGAAGTACAGTAGAGTTACTCTAGCTCAGATGAGTCGCTCTCAATCAGACCAACATCATAAACGAATAAATTAATAATAAATAGGCTCAGCTTTGAGTTCATGTCCCTTTATCGCCCCCTTGTGGCACTCATCAGCTGAGATCTGGGGAAGCACATTAAAACCCGGCAGAAAATAACATTTATTTCATGATGCCTTTTTAAAAAGATTGTAATTTCAATTAAATTTAATTTTTTAATTTTTTAGAATTAATATTTTTTTATTTAATAATATTTTATATTTATATAAAATAGTTGATATAAATATAAAATATTAATTTAAAATATTATATATAATTATATTTTATATTATATATTATTTTATATTTTTAATTAATATTTTAAATAATTTTTAGAATTATATTGTGAATTTTTGTACATTTTTATTGAATTATTTTTATATTATAAAACTTTAATTAAAAACAGTAATATACTGCATTAGCAAATTTTTTTTATAATTTTTATTTAATTATTTTTTATATTGTGCAATTTTATTTACACAGAAGTATTCAGCATTAGTAAAAAAATTAATGTTTGTATATTTATAAAACTTTAAAAAGTTATATATTACATAGCAAATTTTTGTACATTTTTATTTAATTATTTTTATATTATAAAACTTCAATTAAAAGTAATATACTGCATTATTAAAATTATTTTTATTTAATTTTTTAATATGATAAAACATTAATTATAAACAGTAGTAACAACATTAGTGAATAATTAAAAAAAAAATTTTTTTGATAATTATAAAACTTTACATTTTAAAAGTTATATACTACATAGTGAATTTTTGTACATTTTTATTTAATCTTATATTATAAAACCTCAAATAAAAGACAGTAGTACACTGCATTAGTGAATTGTTTTTAAAATATTTTTTATAACTAATTATAAAGCTTTGATTGATTAAAAACTGTAAATAGCCAATTATTTTTATTTTTTTTATTTTTTATTTTTTTTACATTATAAAATTTGAATTAAAAACAGTGCTATACTTCATTGGTGAATTTTTCTTTAAATACGTATTATAATTAATTATAAAACTTTAGTTAAATACTACATTAGTAAAATATTGTTATTATTTATTATTTTTATAATTATAAAACTTTTATTAAAAATGTTGATATCCTGCATTTATATATTTTTTTTAATTTTTATTTTTTTTATTAATTAAAAAACTGCATTACTGCCACATGTTTAATTCAGCACATGTTCATCTGAAATAAACAGGATTATTTTACATTTTTAATGCAGTTTTAATGGAGAAGATCGAGTCGAGTGCATTGCATCGTGGGATACAGTATCTCACACAGTGTATGCTGCCGATCAGGTCACATGTCATTGGTTGTTAACTGTGTTTCCAGGTGATTATTACTGCGGTCCTCCGGGAGAGTTGGACCAAGAGCCGGACGAGGAATGGGTGAAGAGTCTGCAGGACGAGGGACGAGCCTATCAGGAGAGGGACGAGGACGCGGACGTGGACGAATCAGGTGAGCCTCGCCGCTGCGCTCAGAACTACACTTCCCATGATCCCGCGGGCCGTGCTCAGCTGTGTGTTCCTGCTGTGTTCAGAGGAGGCGTCGGACGGATCTGCAGCCATCAGTGCGGTTCAGAGGGAGAAGACGCTGCTCAACGGGATGATCCAGAAGCTCCTGCCCTCCGTCGGCCCGTCCGTGCGCTCGCTCAGCTTGGCCTACAGCGCCGCCGTCTCCAGCAAGATGGTGCGTGAAATAATGACATCACCACAGACATGAGCGAACTATTATATTTTTGTCAGATAACTGACTATTAATCATATTTTACTGGTCTGTTCTGCTTTTAAAGTTATTTAATGTAATTATAATAAATATTTATTTAGGTTTTATCTGGGAACTATAATATTATAATTATTATTTTATATATTGTATTATACTATATTATTTATATTATATGTCTAGAAAATATTATTATATTTTTGTAATTTTGACTATAAAGCCTATTTTATTGGTCTTTCTTGCTTGTAATGATATTAATTATTGATTATATATTAATATTTTTTAATAGTTTAATAGTTGTTTTCATCTGGGAACATTAATGTAATCTTATATAATATAATTATTGTTATATTTTATATTATAATAATATAATATAAATGTTATAGTGTAATATATTACCTATTATAAAATGGTTATATTATATTATATTTTTGTAAGATAACTTTGACTGAAGCATATTTTACTGGTCTATCCTGCCTTTTAATGTTGTTACATATAATTATAATGAATATTATAATTATTTTTTGTAATTATTAAAATTATTATTAATTGTTTTTAACTAAAATATATTATATTATGTCTTGGAGCTGCATGATTCTGGATAAATTGAGAATCTTTTCTTTTTTTTAATAGAGATCACGATTCTCCCATGATTCTGAATAGACAACTGAACAAAATAACATGTAATTCACTAGAGGTTCTGACAAAATGTTAATTGCTGCAGTCTAATTAATGAATTATTGTTTAAAAATCGTTTTGATTCAATGACTTGATGTTTTCATTTCTGGATGAATCAGTGTTTTTGAACAAATCTCTTGAATGAATGATTCAATGACTCGCTCATAATGACTTCACTTGTTTCATTACTGGATGAATCAGTGTTTTTGAACGAATCTCTTGAATGAATGATTCAATGACTCACTCATAAAGACTTCACTTGTTTCAGTACCGGATGAATCAGTGTTTTTGAACAAATCTCTTGAATGAATGATTCAATGACTCGCTCATAATGACTTCACTTGTTTTGTTACCGGATGAATCAGTGTTTTTGAACGAATCTCTTGAATGAGTGATTCAATGACTCACTCATAATGACTTCACTTGTTTCGTTACCGGATGAATCAGCGTTTTTGAACAAATCTCTTGAATGAATGATTCAATGACTCACTCATAATGACTTTACTTGTTTCGTTACTGGATGAATCAGTGTTTTTGAACAAATCTCTTGAATGAATGATTCAATGACTCCCTCATAATGACTTCACTTGTTTCATTACTGGATGAATCAGTGTTTTTGAACAAATCTCTTGAATGAGTGATTCAATGACTCACTCATAATGACTTCAATTGTTTCGTTACCGGATGAATCAGCGTTTTTGAACAAATCTCTTGAATGAATGATTCAATGACTCACTCATAAAGACTTCAGTTGTTTCATTACTGGATGAATCAGTGTTTTTGAACAAATTTCTTGAATGAATGATTCAATGACTCACTCATAATGACTTCACTTGTTTTGTTACTGGATGAATCTGCGTTTTTGAACGAATCTCTTGAGTGAATGATTCAATGTCTAATACATTTTTAACAGTCACTTGTCGCCTCCTACTGGCGAAACGATGCAATTGATACAATCGTAATTTGAAGAGTCAATTTTATTTACTCTATTTTGACTGGTACGGTCAGGGTTGGCAGGTTTTCACAGCAAAACCCGTCCAAATGCTACCCAAAACTAGCCCAATCGCATTCCAGGGGGTAAAATCCGCATTTTTGGCAGAGTTCCCCTGGTAAAATTCGCATTCCAGGGGCTAAATATCACGTTATTTGAGGTCGCTTCAACCCACAGACATGAAATGCAACCCGTGGCAACAGCGTTAAAGTCCAATTCCACGGAAAAACTGCAGACTTGGCAACAATAGGTAATGTAGACATCAGTGTTTCTGTCCGAACTATTTCTGAGATGATCTAAATTATTATTCATGACGACGACTCTCTCTGGCTCAGAACGCAGATCTGAATGTTCGCTGTCATCATGCTTGCCAGAGGTTTAATAGACACGGAGCTGAATCGTGGGTGTTTGAATCCAGATCGCGATCTTATAACCAGTGTTGCCAAGTCCTCGATTTCTCCACAGAATTGGGCTACTTTTAAGTTGTTAAAAATGTTTTCCGCGGGTTGATTTCCACCCCCGTTTGTTGCACAGACCTGGTAACCCTGCTTATAACGAATAATTGTGTATTAATAATTGTGATTAATTCTGTCTAATACGTCAATGAAATATAGTTATACTTAGTTTTGTAAGATGTGAACTGTAAAATAAAATAAAAATAATAATTTCTCCTTCCAGGTGCGACAGATCCTCAGTTTGTGCCCGAACCTGACTCACCTGGACCTCACGCAGACTGACGTCTCCGACTCTGCCTTTGACAGGTTGGTTCGTTTTCAAAATGTTTGGCATTGACTATCCATATTGCCGTATTTGATATACTATAAGCCATGTTGATTTTGTGGAGTCATGAATATTACAGTAAATCAGTTGTGTTTCTCCAGCTGGGCGGAGTTCGGGGTGTGTCGTACTCTGGAGCATCTGGATCTGTCGGGTTGCGAGAAAATCACCGACCGCACGCTGAAGATCCTGTCGCTGGGATTGGGCGACTTGACGGCGTCCAGTCCGGATCGCAGAGCGAAGCCCTCTCCCATCAAACTACAGGACGAGCACTCCCTTCCACCAATAGGACGCAGCTGCCAGGATCTCATATTCAAGCGGAGACCTGGTGGGCGTGGCTCCGGCTGTGGCCCCGCCCACGTGTGGGTTCTTGATCCGGCAAAACTAGCCGACATCGAGGACGCGGCAGACTGGAGCAGACGAGGGGGCGTGTCTGCGCAGGAAAGTGGGCGTGGCAGCATCTTCGAGCCGCAGGGAGGCGGCGGCTCATGCTGCTGTAGGAGGAGCCGGAGGCGGAGCTTCAGGACTGGTATTAGCTCCTCCCACTGGCGGTACGGCTCTATGGGTGACGCCCTCTGCGGTCACTCCACCTGCTGCACCTCCGATGTGTCGCTCTGGACTGTGAGAGAAGCGCACTGTGACCTCCAGGCCACAGGGGGCAGTGTTGATTTTCGGACTAAATGCTCATTTGAGGGTGAATCTTGCCCTGAGCATCACAACAGGACTGACCAATCAGGAGCCTGTCGCACACTCAGGTTCCTCAGCCTGTCCGGATGCTATCAGATCACGGATCTCGGCCTGAGGTACAGAACACAATTTTGATACCTCAGTAAAAACGAATCCTATTGGACTATTGGGCTCTGAGTGTGTGTTTGTTGCAGGTGTCTGTCTCAGCGTGGAGGACTCCCTCTACTGGAGCATCTCAATCTCTCCGGCTGTCTGCTCATCACAGGGGCGGGGCTTCAGGAGCTGGTGTCCGCTTGCCCCGCCCTCAACATCGAGCACTTTTACTACTGCGATAACATTAACGGTAACACACAATCACGCATGAATATAGACGATATTCACATGTTTTACAGCACAGCCATATCGAAGCGTGTGCTGATAGTTATGAACACAACACTTATTGTAGTCCATAATTATGATAACAGACAAGTATCGGCAAATAATTAATTAATTAAATAACTCACTCGCTCACAAACACACAACGAATCTCTGAATATTAAATCTCTCTATGTTCTTTCATATCAGACTTTGCCGAACTGGGTTTCTGAGTTGATGTAAAGTTATTAATAATAAATAGTGTTATATTTCGATTGTTTTGCTTCAAAAATGATTTAGATTTGACATTTTTATTATTTGATATTATATAAATAAAAAAAAAGTTCAAATCTAAATAAATAATTAGTAGAATATAATAACACTTACTAAAAAAGGATTAAATATTTTGTTTACGTGCATGTCATGTGACTATCAACTGACATCAGAGCAGTTTTATTTTAGTATCATTGAGATACTATTATAACTTTTATTAATATTTTATTTTATTTTTATTAATTTAGTATTTTTTTTTTTCATTTGTATTAGTTGTTTTATATATATATATATATATGTGTGTGTGTGTTTGTGTATATATAGAGAGAGAGAGAGAGAATTTATTATTTATGAATTTTTATTATATATTTAGCACATTGTTGCCTTGGCAACTCTAGTTTTAAGGTATATTTTATTATCTTTCAGTTTATTTCAGAAAACAAATTTTATTTTTAAGTTTTAGTAATTTTGTCATTTGCTGTTTCATTTGTTTTAGTTATTGTTTGTTTGTTTTCTTTAATATATCATTTTTTAAATAAATATATATATATATATATATATTATTTTTTTTTTTTTTTTTTTTTTACTACCCCAGTTCCAGAAAAGTTGGGACATTTTGTAAAACGCAATAAAATCTGTGATTTTGGTAATTCTCTTGAACTTTTATTTTTTATCTGACAAAAGTACAAAGAAAACATTTCCAGTGTTTTCACTGGCCAAATTACTTGTATTTTGTTAAAATAAACACATTTTGATTTGATGGCTTCAACACACTCCACAAACGCTGTGACAGTGTCACATCAAACTTTCCTTTTAATTACACTTTTTAATCATTTGGAAATTGAGGATACTAATTGTACTCTGTACTTTCATCAGTTAAATAAAGGTTCAAGAGAATTAACAAACCACTGATTCTTGATTTTATGGCATTTTACTAAATGTCCCAACTTTTTTGGAAATGGGGTTGTATTATATTTTTATTTTATTTCAGAAACAATTTTTTAATGGTTTTAGTTGTAATTTTAGTTAAGTATAATATCCCTGCATCAGAGAACCGTGAACATTATGAATATTCATTAGTTTAAAGGTGTTTGACTGACAAAAAAAGTGTCATATGAATTTATTATATGATATATGATATGATATGAAAGCGTCTGCTAAATGTAAATGATTGTAATGCCCACAATTCCACATATGAAGTCCAAACCCAAGTATGACGGCATCTTGGTAAGTAAAGGGTGGGTTGTTATGAAGGCTGTTTTTATCTAACTTAAACATGTGTAATAGCTCATATAGTAAACTAGTTGCATTTTGTTTACTTTTAGACCTGCAGTTCATTTTTGTATTGCGACCCATCAGTTGAACGCCACTGCTCTAGAATAGCTCTAGATTTACTGTGTATTTTTCTCAGTTTAGTAGTAAATGTAATACTTCTTTCTGTATTTTTAACGTGACTCCTCTCTGGTTCTGCAGGTCCTCATGCTGACACGGCCAGTGGATGTCAGAATCTGCAGTGCGGCTTCAGGGCTTGCTGTCGATCTGGAGAGTGATGCTCTTTTCTCCGTATTTATCTCTCTGTACCCCCTTCCATCCCTCTCCTCGTGTCCCCCTCTCATCCCTCATCCACGTGCACTTTAATCGGGAAATTGCTTCAAGATGCTCTTCGACGCAGTTTGGCTTCATTAAAATCAAAAACGCTTCAAATAAAGTGAAATTGGGCTTTGTTAACCGATCCCATTCAATGCAATTTTTGAGAGGTGTTGTGAAGGAACGTAATGATGTATATTTGTAAATAATTCACAGGTTCTTCAATTGGAAACTTTGAGTGCTTTAAGATGTTACTTCAACATCGTGTGGGTTATTTTGTTTGAGTATTTCACCCAGGCACATTTCGAGCCTCTAACGCCTCCATCTCAATCTCCATCCTGAACCGTTACTTTGGGTTTGATGTTTTAATCACCTGATGATATGGTTCCCCTACACAAATAGGAATGTTCACAAGCTTATTGAGTTGTAACTTGTCAAATAAATCAGCAGGTGTTTTGGAAAACAAAAAGTTAATAACCAGAAGCTGTATTAGTTGTGTTAATCTATAGGTTTAACCTAATGCGGGAATCATGGCATGGCTGCCGGAAAGTTACAGATATTCTCTAGCTTCATTGAACGAGACTTCATCTGTGATTAAATATCTGGCAACCATGTCAAAGTAGGAGAAGCATTTTCCCAGAATTCAAGCTTTGGTTGATTCAAAGGTTTTGTGAACTGTTAAAAGTCCTGGGTATATTACACACTTTAATTAATTTCCCAAGTTTTCATCTGAGTTTTTAGATGCTGCATGATGTTTTTTTTGCGTTCAGTAGCTGACCATTAAAAGCACCTTGAGATAACATTTGTCTGTGTTGAAGTCTTTATTGAGCAAATGGTGAGCAGGGGTTGTCAAGCTCCAAAAAGGACAAAGCATCACCAAAAAAGTGTCCATATCATGACTTGTATTCCAAGTAATATGATGCTTTGTACGAGGAAAAGACCAAATTTAAGTCATTTTTGGTGAGTAAATAATGACAGAATTTTCATCCTTTGGTGAATTATCCCTTTAATAGAAACTTGTCCCATACATCTATGAAAAGTTAGTTCTTACCTTCATTTAACATCAAAAGACATCATAAATCATAAATATGCACATCAAGAGCAGTCTTGTATGTGAAGCTAAAGCACTTTTGCCGTACATAAAATTTAAAACAAATGTAAATGCTGAACTCCAGTGTAGTACCTTAAAAACAGATTCTCTAAAGTGTCAAGCTAACAAAAAAATCAGACCTAAACAGAAGCTTTAGTATTGAGTGTCATTTTTGCAGCACTGTTGGTAATGCTATTTCCCCCTTGATTTATTTTTAATTCAGGAGAGAAAAATCTCTTTAATTAACGTAATTTTCTATTCAGGACTGCTGGCATCTCGCTTTCCACACCTGGGATATTTGTTTCTCCTCATTATTTTTCTCAGTCTTTTAGTCATACTTTTGTTGTTCTTGGGTCTGTCAACTACTGAGTGAGGTGAGCCGCCACCTTTTGGTTCACAAAATTTTGCACTTGAGCCCTGAAAGAGCCCAAATCCTGGATAAAGGGGTTGGCTGAACCTGGTCTGGACTCTGTGTAGGAGGATCATAGTGTCTGAGACGCTGTAGAAGGACAGCAGTCCTGCCCGGTGGTCCAGATACACCCCAATCCGGTGGGACGGGGGTACATTGATCTCCACCTCCTCATTATCATGCACTAGGGCATATCTGAATATGGAACAATCCAAACTCCAGGATTGTCTGTTGTACCCAAACCCACTGTCATCGTCTTCCCCAGTTCTGCTGATGTCTTTGTAGGACACTGCGATGTCAGTGCCATACTGCCCGGTCCAGACTACTTCCCAGTAGCAGCGTCCTGTCAGACCTTCCTTGCTCAGCACCTGGGCCCACCACTCAAATCTGTCCTGATGTTCTGGGTACGACTGGGGCTCAATGCTGCAATCCACAGCCCGGTTCTGCTCCGTTAGCCGAAGGTTCCTATGGGCCGTGTTTGGGTCCAGACTCAAGGAAACCAGAACTGATGGGAGATGAGAAACAAGGTAAAAATGCAAAACCCAATGAAAGCTCAGCCAAGACGAGTGTATGCACACTTGCTTGGATCTCACACAAATAGTAAGTGAAAGGCCCGGCGCCAGGACATGGGGGGTACCAAAATGAAATCATGTTCCGGGGGGGGGGGGGATCCCCCTCAGTTGAAATCATGTTCCGGGGGGATCCTCCTTGGTTGTAATCGTGTTCCAGGGGGATCCCCCTTGGTTGTAATCGTGTTCCGGGGAGAGTGCCCCCTTCAGCTGAAATCACGTTCACAGTCCAGAGGGGGACACCAGGATGTCCATTGGCGGGGCCTGGTCCCCCCTCTGGCGCCGGGCCTGGTAAGTGGTCTTAATATGTAAAACAACTTAATGTGAAGGAAGAATTAAAATGATTTGTATCCTTAGTAAACAATCCAGGATTAAAGCAGGAATGGGAAACATTGGTCCTGGAGTGCCACTGTTCTGCAGAGTTTTGCTCCAACCCTAATCAAACACACCTGAACACTTTAATCAGTGTCTTCTGGATCACTAAGGATATAGGCAGGTGAGTTTTTATCAGGGTTGGAGCTAAACTCTGCAGGATAGTGGCTCTCCAGGACCGATGTTGCCCATCCCTGGACTAAGGGATGCGTGATTCCCCCCTCCCCCAATCCAGTTCAGCACAATCCCAACCTGCAGCCAATTTCATTGGTTAAGGTTAGGGTGTAGGGTAGGGTCAGGAGTTAGTATTTGTGTAGCATTGTGTAGGCAATTAGCACTGTGATTGACATGACCAGTGAAGTCTTTAGAATCAGCTGCAGGGCAGATTTTGCACTGAGTTGGTCTGAGGGAGGAAAAATCAGGGATTTTCCTATTGTACCTTTGCCTTTCATTGTGAAGTTTTGGTTCTTTTTAAATGTAAGCAAAAAGAATGACTTACACTGTAGAAAGTCCTCCCTCGTTTTGGGTTCTAGCGGCAGTAGGATCTTCTCTGCAGTCACTAGAGAGATGTGAGGAATGCAAAACTTTTGTGAGGGAATGCATTTGCATTGAAATATAATTTTCCTCCCATCTCATATTTTTTCTATCATCACATCCCATTGGGGTCTCCATAGGATTCCATGGGTACAGATTCCATGCAGAACTACACTCTTAAAAATAAAGGTTCCAAAAGGGTTTTTTCATAGTAATGCAATAGAAGGACAATTTTGGGTTCATGAATAAACTTTTGTGCTAGTTCTTCTTGGATCAATTGACGCCAAATAGAAACCTTTACTTTTTAAAGTGTAGCTATGCACTACTTTTGACTTCAGCCCAGCTACATTAAGTTAGATAAAGATGCTGAAATCCACCAATTCTTAGGTCAGTGACTCGCTGCTATGCAACTTCTGGGAATACTTGTTGCTCTTGGATGGATGGAAATTTTGACCACAAAGATCTAGTATTACTCTCATATGTTAAATTAAAACTGGCAACCACTTATGTGGACCAAATTTGTTCATAAAACATTACTTTTTACCTGCTGAGAATATCTTGGTCATTTCCAGTCTCCAAATGTCCTCTATTTGTGCTGTTAATGAGGAGAGGGACTTGATCACTTCTCCAAAAGAGAACTGTGGATTAGTGGTTAAGCTGGGAAAATCAGTACACTGAGAAGTCGGCCAGCGAGATTGGACCTCCTACAAGATTTGGAGATAATTAGGAGTGGTATTAAGGGTGCTACAACAGATTAAGAATTAGTCTTTTGATATCCATTTTTATCCAAAGCATCTTGTAGTACATGGTTTGCTCGTCACAGGAATCAAACAAGCAACCCTCCGATAACAAGCCCTGAGCTTGAGTCCTGAGCAACCCAGTCCCCATTAGCTGAAAGACTTTGATACCATTTGTTGATCATTTTTTAATACATGCTTTATTTCAAGACTAATGCCTGTCTTGATCTGCCTTAAGCTCTGGTAGTGTTGCTACTGGACCTCGGGGGTGTCCAATCCTGGTCCTGGAGGGCCAACGTCCTGCAGAGTTTAGCTCCAACTTGTCCCAACATATTCTAGTAATCCTGAAGACCTTGATTACCTTGGTTCAGGTGTGTTTAATTGGGGTTGGAGCTAAACTTTGCAGAACAGTGGGCCTCCTGGAGCAGGATTGGACACTCCTGTGTTACCTGGAGGAAATGGATGTGATCATCAGTATGTGAAAGCTGCTCCAGCTCAGACTGTTTCCTCCTCAGCTTTGAGATCTCCTGTTCCAGACCTTCCGAATGTCCCTGAATTCGGTCCAACTCCATGGTCATCTGAGTTTGGACCAGTGCAATCATCTTCGTGTGGCTTCTCCGTATAAAGCCAAGCAGTTCGGTAAAGATCCTGTCACCTTCTTCCTCAGTGGCTTGAGTCAGATTCTGTTAGTGGACATGTCAGATGTACTTAAGAATTTTAAGCATTTGTGTTTATTTTTTATCCCATCTTCTATTCTCACTTTAGGAAGTCAACAAATGGCTTAATTGTATTTTCTGCCTTTTAATCTGAGATAAAAGAAAGTGTTCGGAAACTTATTCCACTTTTAAATGAGCCACAAACTTACCCTGAGGGTACCTGCAGCCTTTTGGATTTCCTTCAGCTCAGTCTCTCGATCCGTAACCATCTGCTTGGACTTTTCCAGCTGCCTCTGGGAATCATTAGACAACAAGACTCAAGACCATGGGTGCATCTCAATCAGCTCTCTAGGTTGTGAATTGGTATATAGTGTACAATGATAAGCACCCTGGCTCACTACACATTGGGACACATTATTTATTTTTACAGTACATTATGATAAATACTTTGTTACAAATCCTTTCAACTTTTCAGTTGTAAATTAATTATAAATGATAGCTGGGTTATGTTCACTACCTGCCTATCAATGTGTGTTTATGCTGAAATATAATTAAAAAGCAGTTTGTGTTTTTAAACACATCATGATGTGCATTGAGTTGCATTTGCTTCAGAATTTCCATTAAGGCAGCAAAGTGAGCATCGATGCTCCTTGGTTTTCACGGTACATTGTGGGACATTTTAGGGATCAAATATTTTGAACGGATTTTGCATTTGAGACAGTCCTTAAAACCGCCTTGGCTGAATCCGAAATCTCCCCCTAAACCCTGAATCACTATTCCCAATGTTAGTCCACTAATGAAGGAGTGATTGAAAATGAGTGAGCGAATTCGGGCAGCCGTTGAGCGTACATCAGTTAAACACATTTGTTATTGTGGTGCAATGTGGGATAGAATGAGTGCACTCGATAACGTCCACTATGGTTCCGGACACCTCTACAAATGGTTGAATTGGGGGGCCGATTGAGACGCCCCCAAAACTTTTGTTTCCTCAGTCCTTCTTTACATACAAGCATCACTGAAAATTACTGCAGTATCACTGCCTTTTAGGTGTCATAACCTGCTGTGCCTAAGCTGGCAACTTGAAACTAGGTATGTCTCCATTATTGTCATTTGTTCTGAAGAGCCTTTTTTGAGCAACATCTGCTCTGTAGAGGTGGAACCAAATCCATAACAAAAATCCATCATCAGAATCATGTCCATTAACCCAATTAATTCCCAAATAAGTTCACCCAACCAGTTTTAAAATGATTCATGTTAAAACTTGTACATCATTGACTCGAACCCAATACCTGTTCCTCTGCTCGTTCTGTAGCGACCGAGACCATGTCATGTCCTTTGTGGTTCATGTCCAGCATGCAAAGGCAGCAGATGCACCGACGGTCAGTGCGGCAGTAAACCTCCAGGAGCTTATGATGCTCGGTGCACATCTTTCCCTGGAGTTGTCCGGTGACCTTCACCAGTAAGTGTGCTTTCCCTGCACTCAGGTCGTTGTGCATCTTGAGGTGAGTTTCGCAGTAAGACGCCAAACACACCAGACAAGTCTTGACGGCTTTTTCCTTGATACCAGTGCAGGAGTCGCACTCCACATCTTTAGCTTGGTCATTCTCAGCTGTGTCCGTCCGAAGTCCTGTCCTCTCTAGTCGCTCTGCAACCGAAGCTACGGATTCATCCGGATCTGTCCCACATGAGGAGTTGTGTTTACACTGAGGGCAGCTGTTTTCCTGAAGGTCCTGGAGGCAAATTGAGCACACAAGTGGGTCCTTCTCTGCCATTTGTGTGAGGAGCTCTGTGTTAAAGGGACTCGGGAAACAGTTTCGTTTTCATTTCTTTTCCTCTTGCGTGTATGTGGGTGGGACTCTCTAATGTGTGTGTGTGTGTGTGTGTGTGTGTGGCCACAGATAAAGAGAGACAGGACTGAGCAATGCTCTAATGTGAAGCTCTAATGTGAAACCCTAAAGCAGAGAGACAGACGGTTGCTTGCAGTGTGGTTGGCTAAATAATTCCAGACTAACCAGATAGGCAAATGAATCCAAAATATTCTGTGTACAAGAGAGATACTGTTATTTAAAAGTGTTTCAAGTCTCTTTTCCTTTTGACAGTCATTATTGTGTATTTGCATATAGAGCAGAGGTGAGATGAATATTGTACACTCATGTTTTGATATTGGTTTTATGGCTGCTTTTCCCCTCAGTTTTGACCTGCAGTGAGTATTTGTGTGATAAAGGTTATGTGTGCAGAGTTCAGGTGCGTGAGTTTGTCAAACAGAATGTTGTATAACTTGTCAAGAGGGACAATAAACCTGTAGGAAGAGCTTTCATAATTTAATGCTTTTTGTTTTGTAATTTTATTTCATTTGTTCTGTTTAAGAAATGGCATGATTCTTTGGTTCATGTAATTTATTTGATCATTGGAATTATTTTAACAATATAAGATCAGTATTTATGATTCATTTTTCCAAAAAGTCTTGCTCTAATATCTGAAGGCTAACAGATATGCTTATGTAGACTATATAAATGCTGACCTTTATATTGTTAACATGAGTAGGCTATATAAAGCAGAAGTAAATAAATGAGTAGTTGATGAATAGACAACTTTTATTTCTAACATCAAGACTTGTATAAGATATTTGTATAAGGGAGATGATGTAGCTTGTCACCATTTCTTTATATTTTTCTCCACTTCAGCTAAACCTTTTCACCACCACTTCAACTTTTTCATCTATTTTTAAATGATCAATCCCAAGTCAAATTCAGTTGGTGTGCCTGAAGAATGGCCTGTCTAGAAATCAGGCTTTTAGTAAAAAAACAAAAACAAAAACTTTTAGGACAATTTAAATAATATGTATTGTTATGAATTATATTTCAACTTTGTCATCTTTTAACAATCCAAACGATGTCTCCATTATTAATTTAATGATATTTTAAGACTATAATGTTGATGATATAGTTGTATGTATGTGAGTGTGTGTATATATATGTATGTATATATTATGTATATGTGTGTGTAATAATATTTATATGTATTTATGTGTGTGTGTGTGTGTATGTATGTATGTATATATTTATGTATATATATATATATATATATATAATGTGTGTGTATATGTGTATACATATATATATGTGTGTGTGTGTATAAATATATGTATGTATTTATGTATAAATGTATGTGTATATATGTATGTATATATAATGTATGTGTGTGTGTGTGTGTGTGTGTGTGTGTGTATGTATGTATATGTATGAATGAATGTATGTATATATTATGTATGTATTTATGTATATATTATGTATGTATATAATGTATGTGTGTGTGTGTGTGTGTGTGTGTGTGTGTGTGTATGTATGTATACGTATGAATGAATGTATGTATATATTATGTATGTATTTATGTATATATTATGTATGTATATAATGTATATGTGTGTGTGTGTATATATGTATGAATGAATGTATATATAATGTATATGTGTGTGTGTGTGTGTGTGTGTGTGTGTGTATGAATGTATGTATGTATGTATATATGTTTATGTGTATGTATGTATGTATATATAATGTATATGTGTGTGTGTGTGTGTGTGTGTGTGTGTGTGTGTATGAATGTATGTATGTATGTATATATGTTTATGTGTATGTATGTATGTATATATAATGTATATGTGTGTGTGTGTGTGTGTGTGTGTGTGTGTATGTATGTATGTATGTATGTGTATATAATGTATATGTGTGTGTATGTATATGTATGAATGAATGTATGTATATATGTATATATATGTGTGTGTGTGTGTGTATATATATATATATGTGTATATATATATATATATATATATATATATATATATATATATATATATATATATATATAGCGCGCACACACACACACACACACACATACCTGCATACATACATTATATATACATACATTATGAACGTGGCCTAAAATATGTTGGTACAATGATTGTAATCCCACAATATATTCATATATTGATACTCATGTACCATCATATTTAACATGGTAATTAAAAAAATCTCTCTCATACATGCTGATGATGTTTTTATGTAACGCTGATATACATAAGCTTTATAAAGTCACTCCGGTCATCGTAACACGTGTGAAGCGCCTCGTGTCTTTTTATGAAACCACATTCATATACACACAGAGCGCGCACGCGCGCAAACACACACACACATAAAACACACAGACGCACGCGCGCGAGCTGCGGATAGGCTCTGCTTCAGGTGAGTGTAAATGCGGCTTTTCTGAATCGCGTCTGCGAGAATCGTTGATTAATTGGTATTTTTCCGACGTTCTGACAAAACGAGCTCGATTGTTCTGGTCTGTATTGAATTGTGTAGGCTGTGGAGAGATATTTCAACAAAGTTTTGCATCATTTTCGCTTAGAAATGAATAAACATGATGAGAAATGACGTAAGTAGTGCTTTAGCTCATCATAATAAGAAAAATCAGCGCTGTTTGTGACGGAATAAGTTCGATTACCGTATTCGGTAGCCTGTTTAGGCGTTTCAAAAAATAACGGTGGTGTTCAAAAACTGTAAAACAGTATTGCTGTTTGATCTTGGTATTTAAATACCACAAAGTATTAATAAAATGTAAGTAGGGGTTTTCATTAATACTATGGTATGTCTGTATTTTTGAAGCGTTTAACATCTCATTATACCATGGTACATGACTGTGGTAATGAGCTGATCAGGTATGTTGAGAATCTGTAATCAGACTAAAGCTCCAGATAAGGCTGATGTTACAGGCAGATTGAGCTGATTTAATGATTTACTCCGTTCACACTGAGGGTTTTCTGTTCTTCAGGTTTTGCGATGGGAGACACGGCCGTTCAGCTGACCAGAGTGATAGAGCTGGAGAATCATGTGTCCAGGACACCGGTGTCCACCAGCATGTCGTCCTCAGCGCCCCGGCGAGGAGCCACCGTGAGCTTCCACAACATCAACTACAGCGTGAAGATGAAGAGCGGCTTCCTCTGCAAGAGGAAGGTCACGCGTAAAAACATCCTCATCGACCTCAAGTGAGTCTGTGACTCTTTTCACATTGTATTCTTTTGATGTGAAATATTTATTGAATTAAGAAGGGCATTTCAAAAATACCATGGTGTCCAAAAAAGCACCTTGGAGTTCCATATAAACGCCATGGTTTCTGAATTTCAGCTCTCTGATAAATACTTCAAGATACTGCTGAATTATTATATGAGATTATATTATGGCAATACCTTTTTTGAAGCACCTTACAGTAATATACTATGGTACATGATTATGGTAATCAAACAGTACCATGGTAGATATGTACCAGGATAAAGCCACAGTATTTTTAGCATGGAAACTCAAACTTAGTCTAAAAGTACTGTGGCGTTACAATAGTGCAAAGATGTTTTTTTTTTTTTTTTGTATGCATGTTTTGAGTTTTTTTTTGTTTTTGTATGCATTTTTTTGCTTTTTTGTGTGTTTTTGTATGCATGCTTTTATTTTTTTATGTTTTTGTATGCATGTTTTTATTTTGTATTTTTGTTGGCATGCTTTTATTTATTTTTATTTTTTTCGCATGTTTTTATTTAGTTCTTTTGTATGCATGTTTTTATTTTTTATTTTTTCGCATGTTTTTATTTTTGTAGGCATGTTTTTATTTATTTTTATTTTTCATGTGTTTTTATTTTGTATTTTTGTATGCATGATTTAATTATTTATTTTTATTTTTTGTATGCATGTTTTTATTTATTTTTTTGTATGCATGTTTTATTTTTTGTAGGCATGTTTTTATTTTTATTTTTCACGTGTTTTTATTTTGTATTTTTGTATGCATGATTTCATTATTTTTATTTTTTGTATGCATGTTTTTATTTATTTTTATTTTTTCGCATGTTTTTTGTATGCATGTATTTATTTATTTTTATTTTTTTCGCATGTTTTTATTTAGTTTTTTGTATGCGTGTTTTTATTTTATTTATTTTTTTATTGTTTTTGTTTATTTTTGCGTTTTTATATATATTTGAAGTTATGTTTTTATAGTAATACTAGTTTTTTCAAGTTGCCAAATCAAGTCACCTTTACTTCTACAGCGCTTTATACGATTAAAATTGTTTCAAAACAACTTCACAGTAACAAACATTAAAAATGAACAGAATCATTAATGCAAACTTCATCAAACATGAGACAATTAATAATAGTTGTCATCGAATCTGGTTCATATTGAACTTGATTTCACGTGTTCCTTTAAAAAATTCAGTGTAGT
The DNA here is from genome assembly GCA_037950675.1 of Hypophthalmichthys molitrix. NCBI lineage: Eukaryota > Metazoa > Chordata > Actinopteri > Cypriniformes > Xenocyprididae > Hypophthalmichthys > Hypophthalmichthys molitrix. The sequence continues at coordinate 29,197,449 of CM075513.1, read as the reverse complement.
TTTGTGTACGTCTGGTAACCAGCAGATCTCTTGTTCAGACTTGTTTTCTGCCTCGTCTTTCTTCTTCTGTACCCTCTGAAAACGTGAAAATAGTTTGGCCCTTGCATGAAAGTGGTGGTAGTAATGGTTGCCCTTGTGTTTTCCTTGGGTTTTACAACGATCTTTCAGGGGTCGTAGGTCTGAGAACATGCTGTAAGTGCGGACGTGATGTGGGGTAACGGCGCCGTGTGGTTGTGTGATTGGGGAAACCACCAGGGAGGGTTTGTGTGAATTGAAGGAAGGAAGTATGGAGGTGTTTCAACCAACTCCAGCGAAATTAGCACTCAGAAACATATGTGCTTCAGTAGGCACCTCATTACATAGACAAACATCAGCCTGAACAATTGTTAACTAAGCGTACACACCCTGTGATGAGCGCACACACACACACAGGGACACTTCACACATGTGCATGTTTACCGAACATGCTCGCTTTCATAACCTGATGATCACGGTTACGTATTCGCGCCCCGCTGCGTCCAGGTCTTTGTCCGAGATGAAAGTCACTGCAGAACAATAGCTCTGAACGGGGCGGGACGTGTGCTTCTGAGAGATCGGAAAACACAAGTCGGGGTGACATGCTAAAACAAGAAAACGTTATTTTAGTGTTTGATTTGAAGGGTTTGTTGTGGTTCGCTAGACCTTGACTTTTGCCCCACTGTCAGATAAGAGTCTGGTTTTGCTGTCTTTCTCTAACAGCCTCATATATTCACAGAATATAAATCACATGACAGGACAATCGCCCAGCAGTCTTAAATAAATAAACCACATTTCCCTTCCAAAATCACTGGTTTTCGCTCTAAATATCAGACACAATGTCATTCGGAGACATTTTTCACTCCAAGAGCAAAAAATTATGCATTTTTTGGAAAATGAAAATTGAAGATGAAGCATATTTTTAGAACACCTAAGATTTTTTTTTTTTTTAAATAGAACACATTTTCCCCTAAATTTCGCAATAACATAATGCGCATATATATACACTACCAGTCAAAAGTTTGGACACTGTAAGATTTTTAATGTTTTTAAAAGAAGTTTGGTCTGCTCACCAAGGCTGCATTTATTTAATTAAAAATACAGTAAAAACAGTAATATTGTGAAATATTATTACAATTTAAAATAACTGTTTTGTGTTTGAATATATTTTATAAAGTAATTTATTCCTGTGATCAAAGCTGAATTTTCAGCATCATTACTCCAGTCTTCAGTGTCACATGATCCTTCACAAATCATTCTAATATGATGATCTGCTGCTCAAGAAACATTTATGATTATTATCAATGTTGAAAACAGTTTTTTTTCAGGATTCCTTGATGAATAGAAAGTTCAAAAGAGCAGCATTTATCTGAAATACAAAGCTTTTGTAACATTATACACTACCGTTCAAAAGTTTGGGGTCAGTAAGAATTTTTATTTTTATTTTTTTGAAAAGAAATTAAAGAAATGAATACTTTTATTTTCATTAAATCGATCAAAAGTGACAGTAAAGACATTTATAATGTTACAAAAGATTATATTTCAAATAAACGCTGTTCTTTTGAACTTTCTATTCATCAAGGAATCCTGAAAAAAAAATATTGTACACAATAAATGTTTCTTGAGCAGCAGATCATCATATCAGAATGATTTCTGAAGGATCATGTGACACTGAAGACTGGAGTAATGATGCTGAAAATTCAGCTTTGATCACAGGAATAAATTACTTTATAAAATATATTCAAACAGAAAACAGTTATTTTAAATTGTAATAATATTTCACAATATTACTGTTTTTACTGTATTTTTAATTAAATAAATGCAGCCTTAAAAACATTAAAAATCTTACCGATTCCAAACTTTTGACTGGTAGTGTATATATATAATTGTTAATTATTTTTTCTTAAAATTGATACATTTAGTACGGCAAACACTATAATCTTGTAATTTCAGAATTATACATTATTATTAGAAATATTGCCGGTATAATTATTGAACAAGAATTTAAAATGCAGTTCTAGTTCGAGGCGCTGCAGGCCGGCCCGTACTCGACCCTTATACAGTGTTGGTGTGTTTGTCGTCAGCTCATCTGAGGTTGTTGGGTGAGTTTGATCATTAACTCGTGTGTGTCTGTGTGTGTTTGAGCTGGTTGTGTAAGTGAGCGTGACTGCTGAAGTGTCCTCATCTGAACTTATGAAATTATTTTAT